>JMSH01000047.1:99548-174775 GCA_000712465.1 Huntiella moniliformis
CCCGCCATAAACCCGGGGCTATCGAGATGAAGCTCCCTTGCCGCGCCTTCGCCGTCAACAAAGCCAGCCTCATTGCCCGTGTGACCTTCCCGTCTCTCTGCTAAAATTCTTTGTAAACTGGTAATCAGCTGGTAGAGGACCCACATGTTGCCAGCGCACAAAACTAGCAAAAACACGGCACTAATTGAAGTTCCAATGATGTTTCCTACTCTGGTGAAATCATCAAAACGGTCTCTCAGAGCACCGGAAGTCGCTGCAACAACCACACACGTGATAATCACGATTGTCGAATGTCCCAAGGAAAAGAACGTTCCCACAGTCACAGGCTGTTGTCCCGAAGCAATCAGCCGACGGGTGGTGAGGTCGATAGCGGAAATATGGTCGGCATCAAGAGCATGGCGTAGGCCTAGTGAGTATGAAAGGGCAGCAGTGCCAATGAGCTTCGGGTGCTTGTGGAGAGGATAGGCAACAGCAGCCCAGACGACAAGGTTGACGCAGACAAGAAAGAGAATAATACGGACGGTGGAAAGAGGTAAACCATAAACTTTAGTCGTTGTAGGCGTCCATGGAAGAAGCAACTTCAGAGTGGCGGAAGTTAACCGGGCCATGGTGATGTTGCTGATGAATGCTTGTGTAACGCGGGGTTTGTTGCACTCTGGCTTATCTTATCAATTACAGCGCGGGGATTCTCCAGACCAGCGATGGTGTACGATATGGCGGGAAGTAGTTGAGACAAGAGAACAATGACATATGCTCAAGATCAAGGGAGACAAGGTTGCCTTTATATGTGCCATTTTGACCCGTTTTTTAGTCTTTTTTTGGTGTGTTGATGGAATTTGAAAGGCTTGCCAAGACAATGGTACATGGTGAATCCTACAGTTTGACAAGTTGCCGTCGGCCCGTTGTCTACTAGATGGCAGCAGCTGGTTTTATGCTTTATTTGAGAACTATAAATTCTTTTTTTGGGTGCCTTTTATTTTTTACTGTAAGCCTTTACAACTGTCAACATCTCCATCAGTCAGTCATCAGTTAAACGACCGTCAAGGTGTAAACTATTGTATCTATCTTTAGGGTTATTGATGAAAATTGAGGGTAGCTTATCTAAGTAACCCACTTCGGTGTTCTACAAGCGTATGTAGTATTGTTCTTACTCGATGAGATTACCTTAATTTTCACCTGTGCGGCTCTGCGTTTATCCACGTTCCATTCATACGAGCATTCCCCACACAAAATGCCAAGAAAGCAAAAGTGACGTCGGAAATTGGCGGATTTTGTCCTCGCTTGATAATCTGTTGCCGTCGGCAACTCGTGTAAGTCGGGAGTCACCGGAATAATTCTTTATTCTAAACGCATGGGTTGCCGGTCGTTTAGTCGCCGGCAAATTTTATTGTGATACAAGATAATTGACTTCATCGTGTGACAGATTTCCAACAAGTAAATTCAATACGCTATTAAAGAACAAATACATGCAGACCCATGGACTTTTAGGTACCCGCAACTCTAAATACACCCGTCATCGTACATTTCTATCTCCGGGGGCCCTTACCCTTAGGCTTGCCTCCTTTCCCCTTCGGCGCCGGCCCCTTTTTGACACCGTCCTTCTTGGCCTTTTTGAAGTTCAGCACGGCACCCTGTCCCGCACGCTCCGCCTTGCCCTTCTTCCATGAACGGCCTTCCGACCGTTCAGCCTTGGAATCAAGCTTCTTCTTGTCCTTGTTACTCAACCGGTTGCCATCATGCTTCTTCTTGAGGGCCTCCCGAATTCCGTTGAGTTCAAGCTTGCCAGCCTCCTTGGCCTTCTTCTTATCATCCTGAGACTCGAACCATGTTCTCTTGGGGCGTGACTTAATCTCATCCTCGTGCTTAAGAATGTTCTCACCCTTACGCACTTGCATCTCCACATTGGCAATCTCCTTCTCCAGTTTCTCTTCCCGCTCAATCTCCTCAATCTCATCCGCCCAACCGTCAACTAGCGCTTGGTACTTGTCGGCTTCCGCAGCATCAATTGTGCGGGAAACAATCTTGGCACCGGCGGCCTTAGCAGTCTTGACTGCTGCCTTGACAACCTTGCGATCTGGCTCGGCAGCCAGTGTGCAGGCTGTACCACGGCGACCAGCACGAGCAGTACGACCGACACGATGCACGTAAATTTCGGGCTTTTGGGGAGCTTCGAAGTTGATAACGATATCAACACCCTTGATATCCAGACCACGAGAAGCAAGATCAGTACACAAAAGGAAGTTGACCTTACCGTCACGGAAATCCTCAACACTGGCAATACGCTGTAAAGTTGATGTTAGCTGTAATTCATGTAAAAGGCATGATCTGTTTATTACTTACCATTGTTTGGTTCATGCTACCGTGGAGCTCAGCAGCGGAGAGTCCCAAAAGACCAAAGATGATGCGGGCCTTATGGGCATCCTTCTTTTGTCTGAAGAAAACAATGACTCGCTCGTGGAACACTTCTTTGCAGAGATGAATCAAGTAACCCATGCGCTTCTCTTCACGGCCTGGTCTCAATCTCACGAACTCTTGAGTCAAACCAGTAGCGGTCTTGTTTTGAGAATCGACTTGCAGGCGGACGGGCTTAGTCATACCGACACGAACAAGAGAGTCGACAGAGGATGTCATGGTAGCGGAGAACAGCATAGTTTGTCTAGACTTGGGAAGGGTAGTGAGAATCTCGTTCAACTCATCGGCGAAACCATCTTCCAGCATACGATCAGCCTCATCAAGTACCAGAATCTCAACGGTGTCAACAGCGAAACTGGCAGAGTTACGCATGTGATCAATGAAACGACCGGGGGTAGCAATGATGACATCAGGACGAAGACGGAGCTCCGCCTCTTGGGCCTTCAGACTAAGACCACCGACGGCCAAAGTGAACTTGATATCAGTGTAGGCAGCCAACTTGGTGGCGACAGCATGACATTGGATGGCCAACTCACGAGTAGGAGTAAGGACAACGACACGGGAAGTTGGCACCTTCTTGGGGCGGTACAGAAGACGCTCCAAAATAGGAACAATGAAAGCACCCGTCTTACCCGAACCAGTTACGGCACCACCAACAACATCCTTACCGAGCAAAGCTACAGGAATAGTCTTATTCTGAATAGGAGTAGGCTTGGTGAAACCAACGGCAGCAAGACCACGGAGAATTGGCCGAGAAAGTGACATGGACTGGAAGGACTGGTTGACGGTCTTGACACCGGGAACAGCGGGCTCCTCTGGGGCGAAGAAAGCAGCAGCCTTAGCTGCCTCCTCAGCATCCTCTGCTGGATTTCTCTCGTCGTCAGAATCGTCAGAACCATCATCGTCAGGGTGCTCAGTCGCAGTCGCGACAGATACGTTGTCGTCGTCCTCCTCTTCCTCCTCCTCGCCACCCTCTTCGTTGTCCTCACCGTCCTTGTTGTCTTCCTCCTCTTCACTGTCAACCTCCATACCGAAAGCATCATCGGCCAGGACACCATCCTCGTCATCCTCGAGATCAATATCGAGAGCCTCTTCATCTTCGTTGTCGCCGTCAGCCTCGACCTCATCGTCGACAATCGTAATGCCAGCAGCGGCAGCCTTCTTAGCCAAGCGTCGGCGAATAATCTCGTCCAGATCAACACCCTTGCTTTCGGCCTTCATGGCCTTCTTGGCACCATCGAATCCCCAACCGCCAAACTCGTTCTCATTGAGTTCCTCGACCTCTCCTTGCAGGAACTCAAAGTCAGAAGCCATGGCACCGTCATCGTCGTCGTTCTTGCCCCATACACCCTCAGGGAGTTCCTCCTCCTCATCGTCGGTTTCCTCGCGCTTGGCCTTCTTGGCCTTCTTTTCGGCCTTCGAGGTCTTTGCCTTCTTCTTCGGTGGAGCGGCGGCGACAAGCTCTTCGGCCTTGGGAGCAATGTCCTCCTCGTTGTCGGAAATGGTAAAGACGAAATCGTCGTCCATCGAGCGCTTTTGGGAAGGCGCCATGTTTGTCGAGTATATCCGGGGTCGCGTGGGGTATCACAATAAAATCGATCAAAAAGATCAGGTGGGCGCAAAATGGCAATCACGCTTACACCGTATACCACGTCTTAATCCAATTCCACGATCTTTTTTACTGGACCAACTTTTTTTTCGTTTGGTTCCTTATCTTATCGGGAATCCTTCGAGAAGGGACCCTGGCAGCTCAAGAAGCCCCACTACTCCTAAATTGCACATGCTAATGTGGATCTCACCTGCAATGGACTAGCTAGAAGCCATCAGATCGCTGAACCCCCCGTTGAAGTGTTGATTAGCGGTATCAGGGGAGCAATTACGTTGTGCCGGGCTTCTAGCTTCAAGCACAAGCAGCTTCTCTGTTGCCACCGCCCTCTTTCCGTGGATTTTAAGCCTGGATCAACAAGACGCCTGTCTTTGTAAGCCGTGTCTCTGATAGTTCAGTTGTCCCTGAATGCAATCTCTCTTCCTTTGCCCCCTTCGCTGTCTAGTTGTTTTTGTGTAAGAATAATCTCCAGTTCGTCTCTCGCTTGCCTTGTCCATATCCACCCATTTCTTCTTAGTTTTGTTTAATATTTATTTTCCTCTCCTTTGTTACCCAAGAGACGAGCCTTCCTTCGAACCTTCATCCCGCACCCACTATTGGCCCGCCAGCTCGACCCTTACTGAGTGCCTCTGACCAGCCCGTGGCTTCACCAGTGTCATTCTTTTTTTTCATCCAGGAGCCTTCCGCCAAAGCTCGTACAAAACCCCTCCTTAATCGACCATCTTTCCGTCTCGATCTCTTCGGAACTTGCTTTGTCCAAAACCACACACATTCAAAATGAGCGAATCCAGACAAGAACTCGTCGCCTGGTTGAACAACCTGCTGCAGCTCAACATCACCAAGGTTGAGCAATGCGGTACTGGGTGAGTAATGCACAATTCTCCATCACCATATTCGAGCTTTTGCAATCTTTCGCGATCAGCTTTATGTCTTCTTTCACACGACGAAAACGGTTAGGCCGTGGCTCGCGATACTGTCGCCATTACACGCATTGCCAATTGGAAATAGAGGCTACGTGCCATTTGTCATCGCCCGACGGTTCGCACATGCATTCAGCGTCATGGTCGAATCACCCCGATCATATCATTGATTTCATTCGAGAAGCTTCGATACACGAATTGTCCCCGTGTTCACCTTAACCTGAATCAGGGATACATGTTAAGATCGCACCACGGTCCAATTGCGTGACTACTCGTGGAACTGCTTAGAGCCTATATTCGTTACCGTCTATGTGTGTCTATCGATTGCGAATATGTTCGACTAACACGCCTATTTCGCCTACAGTGCTGCCCTGTGCCAGGTCTTCGACTCCATCTACTGCGATCTTCCCATGTCCCGCGTCAAGTTCAACGCCAACGGTGAATACGCTTATGTTCAAAATTTCAAGGTTCTGCAGAGTGAGTCTCGGCCCATTAACTCCCATGCATATCTTGTACACTCCAACTAACCAATCAAACCCTTTGCCGCTAGGCTGCTTCGCCAAGCATGGTATTGACAAGCCGATTCCCGTGACCGCCCTGGTCAGATGCAAGATGCAGGACAACCTCGAGTTCCTGCAGTGGACCAAGAAGTTCTGGGATCTTAACTTCCCCGACCACGAGTACGATGCGGTTGCCCGTCGCAAGGGTGGCTCTCTTCCTCCCTCTGGCGGTGGCGCTCGTGCCCCTGCTGGTGGTGCTCCCAGAAGAGCTGGTGGTACTACGCCTACCATGGCTCCCCGCGCTGGTTCCAAGACTGGCGGTGCTTCGCTTGCTCTGCAACAGGAGAACAACGCTCTCAAGGAGAATGTTGCCGGCCTGGAGCGTGAGCGCGATTTCTACTTCAGCAAGCTCCGTGATATTGAGCTGTTGGTCCAGCAGGCGGTTGACCTTGACCCCGAACTGGAGAAGGATGAGGAAGGTCTTGTCAAGCAGATCCAGACCATTCTCTACTCTACTGAGGAGGGTTTCGAGATCCCCGCTGAGGATGTCCCCGTCGATGACCAGGAGACCTTCTAAAGAGGGTGCAGTAAAGTGTTGCTTTGTTTTTCTTTCTACTTTGTTGTAATGTCAATACCCTCAGTTCGTCGCCGAACTTGTTTCCTATGTGTCTTGGGTTTGGTTTGATGATAGAAAGGGAGTGGTCTAATCTCATTCCCATGTTGTCGTCTGTCGTGTCCGATGACGAATTGCCTTTGGTTTATAAGTAGAGGTTTACAGAAATGACCATTCTTTCTAGCTATAGGACTATGGATATGGACCTCTTTTCTATGGATAGACGGCATCTGGAGGAAGTGACGAAGCACTATCCCGTGTTTCCCTTATTTTTTACAGATGACAGTGGCATCTTGTGATGCAATTTTCTTGGTTTTTTTGCTTTCCGCTTCTGTTTGCATTTTTGCTGTTGTTCCTTCGGTTATGGGAACGCAGTCAGGGTTTCCGGTGAAGTAGACTTGGTGATCGGGTGGAATCTAATTAAATAATCTCTCTTCCCGTACTTTTGAATGGCCATTATAACTCTAAATGTGTCCATATACACCCATATTTCACATGATAGCAACCTTCACTTATAGATGGACACCATGTTAACCCTTGTATTAGTCAAGGGTTTGTTTTCATCACGAGTCATGATGCTACATAGAAAATGGCCAGACTTCGATGTACAGATGCTCGGCTCTCGCTACAAGGGAATTTAAAAGGAATTTTGTGCGCAGAGAAAAGTGTTTGCATGGCGGATCTTAAGGAAGTGGAGAGAGGCCTTTCCGTAAGTTCTAAGAAAACAGGATGAAGTATATTGTGGAGATGTGACATGCAGAGAACCTGAAGGAGTTCCACTTCTATAGTTATAGAATCTATAGGCAGTCCGATTCGTGACCGAAGTAACTCAACCCAAAATGATAGATTCGAAACGACACAAAACTTAAACACGGAAATAAGAAGAACCCGAGGTTTTTTGAAGTTGGTGTCAATTATCGTTGGTGGTCGGATCAGGGTTACATGAGTTAAACCAATAATGAGGTCATTTGGCTTGGCCATACAAAAAGTGACCTTCCTTGGATCTCCAACAAGAGGTTTTCCTGACCGTGCGTGCATGTGTCTATCTTGGGTTTTGGGAAGATTACGAGGAAAGGGGCTTGATAGCCAGATGCAAAGAAAAGCCATTTGTTTAGCTCTTGTCATCTGTTGGTTGGTTGGTTGGTTGGTTGGTTGATGTCCTCGATCGCCTTGTTTGATGTGCTGGCTGGCTCGGGTTTCCTTTACCGTTTACGGCTATTTGAAGGAGACGGGGATAACGTGACTTCCAGTTAAGAAAATGACGCCTGGACTGCTTTAGGGTCCTTTTTCTTGCAGACTGTGATGGAAATAGAAACTTACATCTTTTCTAACACAGAATTAAAGTAACTCCTAAGTGTTAACCTTCATCTCATTAGGTCTTTTTACATCGTTAGCTGGACCACCATCTGCATTTGGGTTTTTCACATTCTTGGAGCACACGACTTTCAGCGGCGGTATTTATTCCCTTGATTCCTATTCCTCATTGTTCTTCTTTACCAGCCTCGTCATACTTTCTTTTTTGTTCGTCCGTGCCCAATCAAACCGGTTCTTCACTTCATTTAGTCCTGGGACTTGGCCTGACTCTATCACACTCTTAACCTATTCAAACCCCGTTGTGACCTCATTGTAATCATATTCATACACTCAAATTCCGAAATACCTCATATATTCAACTTATAGCTTCTTTTTATCTCCACTACAAGCTCTGTTAGTGCCATCATCTTAACAAGAAATAATCTTTCAAGATCAAGCAGCGTTTACCATGGCGCCTCCAGCTGAAATATCTATCCCGTCGACAATTGTCGCAAATGTCGCAGACTCCAAACCATACACACTCTACAACATTACTCTTCGCCTACCACTCCGCTCTTTTGTTGTTCAAAAGCGCTACAATGACTTCGCCACTCTACACACTACTTTGACCACTACAGTTGGCGCTGCTCCTCCAGCTCCACTCCCCGGCAAATCATGGCTCAAGTCTACCATCTCTTCACCCGAACTTACCGAAACTCGCCGCTCTCAACTTGAAGCGTACTTGCGCGCGATTGCCGAGTCGCCCGACCGTCGCTGGCGAGAGACATCCGCATGGAAGACGTTTTTGAAGCTACCGATGAATAGTGCGCCGAGCTCACAGGTGTCTGCTGGTGGTATGGTAGGAGCTATTGGCGTCGGGGCTCAAGATCCTACGACATGGCTGGATATGCATCGTGAGATGAAGGCTTCACTGCAGGAAGTACGGAATTGCCTCTCACGAAGAGATTCAGCTGCCGATGTGTCGGATACGTCTCGTGCCGTAGAGGCAGGTTCTGCTGCTCGACGGGCGCTGGTGAAAGCGGGCGGTTTGCTTAAGACGCTAACTGAAGGACTGAAGAGCATCCAGGAGAGAGGGCGCTTAGGAGACGGTGAATTGCGCAGACGACGGGACCTACTTATGGCCGCCAAGACGGAACGGGACGGCCTGGAGAAGTTGAGTAACACTGTCTCCTCCATGGCGTCAACGTCGCGGACTGGTGCTGCCAGCGCCACGGATAAAGCGGCACTTTTCGGAAGTGTTATGGGGTCATCTGCGACGCCGCGAAGTGGCCGTGTCATCGGAGGTCCTGTCCCGGAAACGAACCAGACTCGCGAACTCGACAATAACGGAGTATTACAACTACAACAGCAGATGATTAAGAGTCAAGACGAAAGCATTGAACAACTGGCGCAAATTGTGCGGCGGCAAAAGGATATGGGAATGGCCATTAAGGACGAGGTTGAGCGCCATGTTGAGATGTTGGACCGGGTTAATGAGGACGTTGATCGTGTCTCAGGAAAGGTGCGGGTTGCTCGGAACCGCATCAAGAAGATGACCTCGTGACTTGTTGGCAGTGGCAGCGGGACAGTTCCGGTTGACGAGGATGTGATGGTGGTGGTAGTTGAGACAGAGACTGGGACTGAGAGTGATGATGATATTGGAGAGAAAATAGTGGTGAAAAGAGCGGGTGAGTCAACCGGATTGGTATTGGGGTCCCTAATCCTCGCCATGGGGGCTTTATTTAGCTACTTTGGGGCTGCTATGCGCCTTGTCCGAGGTGTAACGTGGTGTGTGGATTTGTTGATGGTGATGTTAAGAGCATGAGCGATGTCTGAGAGATGAGGGAGCGAGTGAAAGTCTTTGTCGCTCTGCCATGATCTCGCAGTACTTTTGTTTCCCGTTTTGTTCTTTTACTTTTTTGTTCATCTTGGTCGTATTGTTGATACTTCTTTTTTTGTTTTTTTGGTTCTTAGTGGTGGCTAGCGCTCTGGTTTTCTTCTTGTTACGGTCTGAGTACATTTATAAATGTCGTGGGCCATGATCACGGTGTCTTTGTTGGGTTGCCGCGGTTAATATCATGCTTTTCTCTGATTTGTTTGTCTTGTTCTTAATCTAGCTATTTCTTTGTTATTGGATTTCCTGTCGTTGGTGAGATGCACGGCGGGCCGTGGCATACACATCGGCGCTTGTCGGTGCTAACCCTTGTTGATATATAACCCTATATCTTATGATATCGTTTTCAGAATCTACTTAATGGTATTGTTTCTTTTCGCACAGACAAATGATAAGTGATGGTGATAGATGATAGATTATGGAGGTTACATTGGCAGAGTCTTGATTTTGGTTCATTACCCAAGTATATGATAGTATCTGTCAGACAAATCATACGGGAGTCTACTGACATATCGGTTGTGCACTACTTGGCATATTCTTATGATTTGTCCGCCAAATCAGCAACTGGGATCCGGATAGGTTCATGTATATATGTATATGCCATGCACATGTTATACGCCTGTACTACTATACTGGGCGGCTGCCGTAGAAGAGGGGGCCACCTCGTGTTGTATGCCAAGTGACTATCTGCACTAACGAGGTTCTTTTGATACATTGGGAGGGAAATTATTCCGTGTTGCCTCCCTCCTTCAAAGTCAGATCAAGATAAAAAAAAAGGGGATGACAACTACTTGTTTCTCCACCACAAAGCCATTGACGGGTGCCATTCGAAAGGATTGTATGTATAGTGGCAAATGTTAGGTTTTGGAATTTCTAGATTAGGAAATGAATGACGGTAGTAGTTAGTTACGGGGTTCTCACTTTGTTGCCGGGGTGATTGATAGAGAGAAGAGGGGAGTTTTCTTCTGTTTTGAATGGTTTGGGTTCTTTTCTGGATTGGTTTTGGACAAAGTGGGTGCAGGCGAAGGAAGACACATGATGATCGAGAAAGTGATAGAAACGTTAATGTTGGATTGTTGGTGGAAATATTATCCATATTTGGGTGTCTTAAGCGCTGGGATTCGGGAAACTGTACGGCTAGAGGATTTTTTGTTATCGTTGATGTCATGTTTGGAATGTGTCAAGAGTGATCTGTGAGTGCGGATGGTATGGGAACAGCCTGTTTGGTAGAACAATGCGAGATGTACTAGGTTTGGTTGTACATTGAAACATGTCATCATTATAGTCTTGGTCCATTGAGTACACATGCGAATTTGACAGGTCGTCGATAGACCCTTGACATCTAAATATTGGCAGTCACTGACACAGGTAATCTCCATATACAATCTTGTCCAGATTCATCGCAATGTAAACAACCACCACCAACAGGAGAATAGTCAATGCTTTTTTTCGTCCAGAATACTACCATCTCCGACAGGCAATTTCTCTTTTGTCACGACGCATTGCCAAAATTTCTTTTTTGCAACCTGACATATTCGCATCTGCGAGTTTTCTTGCTATCTTCTTCTACCCCGTTAAATTTCACCTCATAAATTGATCCCCATCAGATCTGTGCGACCCTGTCTATTCAACCATTTTATAGCCTGTGTGTTCTTTTCGTGATTGTTTTCTCTTCGTGATAAACTCGGCCTGGCCTAGACCATCTAGTTTATAGAGTTCACAACTGTACCACCAGTCGTTCTTCTGCATACGTAGTTGCCTCAAGACTCAAGACAATTGATAACACAACTTTGCTGCCTACTCAATATATAAAATATCTCTATCCTTGTCTTGGCGGATCCAGTAGTTTCCTCTCCATCCCATCCAGCCACCCCTTCGGCAAGCCACGAAACCATCTAGAAGCCACAGTTTGGCTTACTCATCCACCCACACCACAACTCGTCTCGTCTCGTCTACCGCCCTGTTCAGTATCGCAACATCTGCACCTGGCTTAGCCCACACATTGGCGCTACAGTCGCAACCTCGACATCTTTCATACCTTTGTTACGTTTTGCGACCTGGCTGACTGGCTGGTATTGTTCGTTCGCCCTATATTCTCCACACTCACGCCCCCACCTGGCCCAGGAACAGCGGCCCCCTAGCCACCTGCTACTGTCGTGTTTGCATTCGGGGTTTGTTTCTAATTCAACATTTTTGTTCTGGCGCATACCGAGAAGCTACACCCGCCGGAACTGCCTTTTTGTCCCCCGAAGTAGAGGATTTACTGGCGCGGATACCAACATCACATGCTACATACAGACGTCGTCACCCCGCCCACACGAAATACTACCCATGGCTCTATCAAACGACACATCGCCCTTGTTGCCACTGATTTACACTGTTATTCGTGTCTAGTTCAAGGCCCACGATCAACCCCCCTGGGATTCTGGGGCCCTTGTCTAAATACCCGGTGATTTATCGTTTGGCCCTGCCATTTTTGCCGTTGTGTCTGGTTGGCCAGGCTCTTATATTGCCTAGGTGCCTGGTCTTTTTCTTAACCTTCTTTTGTTCTTGTTCTTCGTCATGACGGGCCCGCCACCACCACATCATCCCCAAAGTTCGAATCCCCTAGGGTCATCAACCGACGCCGGGTCGACCGGTCTTCCTCCCGGGAACTACGATATATTTGTTATCCCTCCCTCGTCTTCTGGTTCCGGCTTCTTATACCTACCCTCCCTTGCTCCCAACATGAACAGCTTTGCCGCAGGCTTCGCCTGTGCTCTTTTGACCGTTGCCAGTTTCCAACTTATAGGTCCAACTTTACAAACTTGGCTCGGTGGTTCAAATAGTTTGAAGAACATTGCCCTCTCGCTGGGTTTGTTACTAGTAGGAGCTGGATCATGGTATATTGGCCGACTACAGTTGACAGGCTTCAGCCGTCCATCACCCCCACCACCGGAAGATGCGCCAACAGAGGTGCCACAAGAGCCATCATATGTTGCTTCCGAGCCACAGGCGCATTACGAATCTTACGAACACCCACACCAACACCACGACGGCCAAGTCCATTACCCTCTACACGACGACTATTACTATCCTCAACAAGACCACTACCGGGAACCCTCGCCGATTTTCAAAGAACCTATTAATCACGAACATTATCCCCATTACGATCCATATTCGCCTCCAAAGCATGCGCCATCGCCGCAGAGACATTCACCGTATCGGGAACCAACACCACAACCTCCACCACGGGAACCTTCCCCTCCACTACGCCACCCTTCTCCCCCGCCTAAGCCTATTTTTGAGTCGCCACATCGTTATGCCCCATCACCATATCACAACGTACCAGCATCCTCGACACCTACCAAAATCACGCCTGCCACGCCTACCCGGCCTCCACGAGAGCCATTGGCTTCCACTACGCCTCTTTATGAACCGTCACCTCATCGCATGAAAGCGCATGTCGAAACCGTACTCGATTCGCCAGTCAAGTCTGTAGCTTCTAGTCCGAAGAAGCGCACCGCTGTACCGATTTTAGAACCTACCACCGAAGAGTTAGCGCCAAAGACCAAATCACACACCCGCAGTCCGTCCAAGTCACCAACCAAGGGCTCGAACTCAGTCTCTCATAAAGCGCGCGCAGAGTCCGAGTATGAAGAATTCCAGGAACCTAAGGTTGTGCGCAAAGTGAAGAAGGTTGTTCGTTCCGATGAGACTGATCGGGAAGACAAGGTGGAGCGCGTTCGCAAGGTCAAGAAAGTGCCAGTCAAAGAGCCAGTTCCGGTTAAGGAAGAGCCCACACCACAAGCTCCGACTCGACCAAAAAAGACTAAGAAGTTGGATGGTTTGGTTTCTGACATGGAATTTTTTGAGCCTGTCAAGATTAAGAAGGCCAAGAAGGTGGCTGGCCATGCATCTGAGGTTGACTCTCCAGAACCAGTGAAGTCGAAAAGAGTGGTGAAGAAGGTGGGCGGTGCGGTTTCTGATTTTGAATATCCTGCTATGCCTCCACGACTTAAGCGGCCCAAGAAGGCTAGTGGGATTGTTTCTGAACTTGATGAGCCTATTACTCCGGTACTAATGAAGAAGAAAATCAAGAAGGTGGAGCAGTTTTCCGAATTTGAGTCGCCCGAGCCAGTTAAAGTCCGAAAGACCAAACGGACTGTTGCCACTCCTGTCGAAGATCACTTTCCAGCGGCTCCAACCAAGACTAAGAAGGTGCCTAAGCCCATTGATGACTTTGATGAGCCTTTGGAAAGTCCAGTTTCAGTCAAAGCTACCAAGAAAGTAAAGAAGTCCAAGGTTGTTGCCCCACCACCATTATCACCGCCATCTCTCGAGTCGGATGTTTCCGAGCCCGAGCCTGAACCGCCAAAAACCAAGGTCAAAAAAGTCGTCAAAGTCAAAAAGGTCAAGGCTAAGACCCCCGAACCTGTTATCGACTTTGCAGAGTATGCGGATCCGGACGATGATGTTGGCGTCTATGACTCTGATAGTGATGCGGAGCCAATTCCCATGCCAGTTAAGGTGAAGAAGACCAAGAAGGTGGTCAAGGCCACAAAGGTTACTTCTCCTGTAGAACCAGAGATTGAGGCCGTACCGAAACCCACTAAGAAAGTGAAGGCTGTCAAGATCCCAAATTCAGAGCCTGCTGTTGAGAGCCCACTTCTTTCGCCGCCACCACATCAAGTTGTGTCCCCAGTCACCACCAAAGCTACCAAGAAGTCAGCGGAGGGCAAGGCCAAAGTTAGTAAAGTCAAGGCTGCTGCTGCTGCTATTGACCAGCAAGTAGCCACTTCACCTCCTCTAACATCGCCGGTGAACCACGCTCCTGCTCCATCACCAGCACCAGTATCTGCCCCATCACCAACACCGATAGTCGCCACTCCGGCTCCACCAACTCCGAAGCAAACACCTCCACCCGACCTTAAAAGCGCACCACAGCCCCCGCCAGTAACAGCTCCAGTCCCAGCACCAACACCTGCAGAGCCACCAAAGCCCAGTCCTCTTAATGCATGGGAACGGGCCAGAGAAGAAACGCGCCGCAAGGAGGAAGAACGCAAAGCCAAAGCTGAAGCCGAACGTCGTCGCCAGGAAGCCGCCAAGCGTTTACAGGAGCTTCGCGAGAAAGAGGCTCGCCAACGTGAAGAACGGGAGAAAGAAGCACAGCGGCTCAAGGCCAAGGCGGAAGCTGATCGGTTAGCACGGGAAAAGGCAGCTCGGGAACGGGTAGAGCAGGATAAACGTGACAGAGAAGCGAAGGAGAAGGCAGAAAAGGAGAGACTATCTAAGCTCCTGCGGGAAGCTCGGGAACGTGAGGCATTGGAGAAGATCAAGAAGGAACGGGACGAGCGCGACAAGGAGCGAGCCCGCATGGTGGAGCAGGCTCGAGCTCGAGAGGAGAAGGAGCGGGAGGAACGGGAGAAGAAGCGCAAGAAGGAAGAAGCAGACAAGGCGGCGATTGCTAAAGCTGCTTATGATCGCATGATGGAGGAGAAGGCAGAGGCCGAGAAGATTGCTTTTGCCCGTGCGGCCAAGGAGACGCGCGAGCGGTTAGCGAAGGAGGCTAAAGAGCGGGAGGAGTCGGAAAAGCGCGAAGCAGAGCGAAAGCTGAAGGAGGAAAGGGAGAAGGCGGAGAGAGAGCGTATCCGACTTGCGCAACTCAAGGAGGCTCAGGAGCTTAAGCGGAAGAGAGAGGAGTTGGAGAAACGTTTGAAGCAAGAGGCGGAGGAAAAGAAGCGGAAGCAGGAAGCGGAAGAGAGACAGCGTAAGCAGGAAGCGGAGGAAAAGAAGCGAAAGCAGGAGGTGGAAGAGAAGAAGCGAAAACAGGAGGCTGAGGAAGCGGCGAACCGCGCTCGCTCGGGAGGATATGCTTATTCGGGTGGCGGCGAGAAAACCAAGATCTGGCCCAACGGTAAGCCATCTGTACCCAAGTCCAATGTTTCGCCTGCACCTGCTGCAGAGCCAGCCAAAGCACGTCAACCACCACCAAAACCACGAGCTGAAGAGGCGTACACAGAAATCCCCCGGAAACCAGCTGCCGGATCTCGCAGTAATGTTGAAGATAATGCCTACTCATATCGCCCATACGACAAACCTAAGGCTGCCCCTTCTCCACCTAGACCGGCATCTGTATCTGAGATGTCAGATGAGTCCTGGACGCCGTCGCAGTCTACTCAACGCACGACGCCACCTCCAGCATTTAAAGGCTATTATTCTACGCCCAACCCAAGTAAGATTGGCATTCGCGCTGTTTACATGTTCATGAATCAGTTCTCCAAGACGCCAGCTACCCAGTTGATTTCGGGTCAGGCGCCCGTAACCAATGGTTTGGTCTTGCGCATGACAACGGAGGGCATGTTTATCGACGACGACATCCGTGGCGTGCCACAACGTGAATGGGATGTCAAAGCATGGACGTTGAAGCAGGTTGAAGTTTGGTGTCCGCAACATTGTATCCATCCATCAGCTGCCACTCCTGCCGGTACTGGTCCCGGGCCGTCAACGTTTCACAAGTCTGCAGGCTCACGGATAAGACCCGAACGTGGAGGTACACGGGTTCTACAGGCCGAAGAGGCGGATACTTATGTCAGTGAGATGCTCAAGGCTTGCAAGGGTTGCTGTGGCCTAGGTATGTGCGAAGAGCAGTTTTCTGAGGTTACTATTCCATCGCCTAGTGGCCAAATGACAGAGTGGCATTCGAAGGGTCTACACGTGTTACGTGCTACTATCAAAGACCAAGGTGGAAAGCGCTATTTGGTGGTTGTTGATGAGGAAGAAGCGTGGAAGTTAGCTGTGGGTATACAGAAGTTGAGAGGAGGTTCACAGTGTCGTGCTCTGGGAGTAGCGGGTTTATCTGCTAGTGATATGCGTGGAACATTGGAGATGTTGGGATGGCAGTGAACGAAGAAGTCTCAAAGAGATTTTTTTGTGTGTGACGAATTTCATTGGTTTTTTTATAGCATTTACATAGGGTATTGGGATTATTCATGGGTTGTTACGGCCGGGTTTTATGATGGAAGCAAATGATCATTGTTTGAGTTTATCTAAGTTGTTTATGTCGTTATCTTGTCAAAGAATCGTGCAATGACGTCTTTTCAGTGATGGATAGACTCCATAAATATATGTAGGGCTCTTCTGAATGGACAAGGGTTATGATTACATGTTGAGCGGGGTTGGAATTGGCTAGAGACCGGCCTTTAGACGGCGGGATTTGTGCGGATATTGTTCCGTGAGTGTTGTAAATACAACTGCGATGACAGGGTGTAATTTGTTAGAGAGATCAAGTTCATTACGATAAGGTTATTTGCGTGATATTTGGATCTGGCCATTTTCGTCTGTGTTTGTATGTTTTGTCGACATGTGATTTACTAACTAGAGGATACAAGTAACAATGCAATTGAAGATTCTATAGTTGACATAATCCTGAATACTTGGCATTTGGACGAACTGCCAAGTACGCCAAGTACATACGTACAGCCAACCTTTTTCCTTATTCGGTTGTATTAACCAACAGGATGCGTAACATCTCGCCGGGAACTCTTACCGGGGAAAATCCCGACATGAAGAATCCAACATCATGGTTGATCCGCCACACCGACAACTGCCAGCCGGGACGAACGGGTCTCAGATACTCGCATAGCTATACGAAGCACGGGGTCCCGAGTGTCGGGGCTATCGGGGCTCATCTGTTATAGCGGTGGGATATCTCAACCTCAACTGCCAAATTCGTCAAAGAGCTGTATACTGGTTTCCTCGTGGAGGGGGGCGGGAACAGATCCTTTTGTGTTCGATGATGAGTTATGAGGCGGAGGAATGGTTAGAATGAGAGCCTCCCACTTTCCTGTTTTCTCTTCTCTTTTTTTGGTGTGGGGTTTTTGGTGTTTTGGTTTGCTTTTTTATATGACGATTTTGAGGAATTTGGATGGTGGTGTTGTTGAATCGCCCGGTGGAAAGTAGTACAAAAAGTATTGGCTATTACTTCCTCGCGCGGATTGAGCTTGTCTCGTTCTTTCTTGCTTCCTATTTTATCAGTTATCCCCGCTGGAAAATACACAGTTTCTCAAATCCGCTTCCATTTAGTGCTTTCACACTTTATAGAGAACTATACTTTTGCTTTCTTTTTTCATCAAATATCATCAAAAATCATCGACTTCATCCATCACTTTGGTATTTTCGCCGTCACACCTTATTTTCAGCTTTTTTTGTCCATCCGATAATCCAGTTACCCGCCAAATACCGCGTATTCCAGTCGAATCCCTAGTTTTCACGCCAAGACCACATTCACACATAATCCGCACCGACTTCTTAGACAACTCCGCTCGTGCCCCTACCTACATACCCATTTAACCTGTAAAACCCTTCTTCGTCTGAATAAACCCTCCGGCGACCAGCCGACAAACCCGCCCACCGTGGATTCCTCAAATCCATATCACGCGGCTCCCGTGTCTGCCCAGGAAGCCACTATTCGACTCTTTTTTCTGCCTGAACCCGAAAATACCTCTATATCTCCCGACTCTATACATACCGACCAGTCGCCAGACTTTGCCGACAACCATTATTCTGAAATTCCGCACCATCGCCACGCTGGCGGCTCTATGACTTCACCGCGAGTGGCGTCGCCTGGGGATATTGGAAAGGCGGACTCTAGTGTCGCTGGATCTGCGGCGTCTGTTGGCGCAATGGCGACACATCCTAATGATGCATATCTTCCCGCGCCGTATGGAAAGGCTTGCGCGGAGTGTGTCAAAACAAAGCGCAAATGTATGCTCCCACCGGATTCTGGGAAATGTCAAAGGTGAGTCGATGGTGTATTTGTAATGCGGATGTTGTCTTTAAATCAATCGCGATTGGCCTTTCATTTGATGCCAATTTGATGTATCGTAGTTTTGGTTATGTTGGACATGAGGTTAATAATTCGTCTCAATTTAGATGTTCGCGATTGCATAAGGCGTGTAGTCGACCACCATCCACTGGTGTGCGCAAACGCGCAACAGGACCCCGCGCATCATCGCGTGCTGTTTTAGAAGAAAAACTCGACAATCTCGTTAATCTACTTCAACAAAAGTCCGGAGCTGTTTCTGATACAGCATCTACTACCGGTCCCGATGGCGCACCTCCATCGGAAACCAACGCAACGACAGCAACATCCGCACCTAGTCCACCAGGACTATCTGCTCCCCACACGGTCAATATAGCGTTATCTCCAGGCCGTGCTACTCTCGAAGATTTGGCAGAAGCGAGTGCCTCGGCCTCTTCCGCCCACAGGCAATCTTCACAGAGATCGGAACACCAGACAGGTCAAACGTCGTACCATCGCTTGTCAGTGTCACAGAATCCTACACCACAACATCAACATCAGCAACTTTCACCCGCCAATGGAAACGATGCTCACAACATGAACCGGTCCTTTGCGTCGTTTGGTACCGTCCCGCCGCCACCGCCGACGACGATGCCGACAATGTCGATACAGGGATATTCACAACCTCAGAGTTCATTCATAGGACAACCATCACAGCCACCGCCACCGTCAACCACCAGTGAAGCCTCTACACCGAATAAAGCTGCCATGCCTAATATTTTCAACCCGGCTAAGGAATTCATCTCTACTGCGTTGCAAGAAATTCATAAAACGCCAAATGTCGCTCATGAAGTTCCAAGATGGTTACCGACCCATTTCACGCCACAACAAGAGGAAGCTATGCTCATGCATTTCCGTACAGAAAAGTCGACATACTTCCCTTTTGTCTATATCCCACCAAATGTTCCTGCGTCACGAGTTCGATCAGAGCGGCCATTCTTATGGTTGACTATTCTTATTGTTGGATGTAGGACGGCGTCACAACATCTGGAACTTGGTGCTATTTTCCGCGAGGTTGTGGGACAGAAAATTCTCCAGGACCAGGAATCGTCTTTGGATATTCTGCAAGGATTGTTGGTTTACCTGGCTTGGAGCAACTATCAGATTCACAAAAATGTGAAGCAGTTTATGTGCTTGTATTCACACATGGCCATGTCTATGTTATTTGTGATTACAATGAACAGACCACAGTTTGACGGGAATTCTCCTTCAGTACCTACGCCGTTAAGTGATAGCCAAGCTTCGGCTCGGTCATTTTCGGATAGAGATATGGACGAAAAACGGGCAACTCTGGGGTTATACTATTTGACTTGTACTCAAACATCATTCCTGCATGTTGGATCTATGCAGGGTATGAGATGGACACCTGGCATGGAGAGCATGCTCAATGATGTATGGCAAAAGAGACAAACACCAAATGATGTGGTCTTGGTCGTCATGGTGAAATGTCAATTGATTGCGGAAGATGCTATTAAAGTGACACGGGATATTAGCGAGTATAGTGGTGGCGAGCTCACTACTATGATGCGCACTATGCAGTACCGCATGCTTAACGGACGATTAAATGAGGTCAAGAGCACGATTCCTCCACATGACCTTGATCATTGTAAGTTTTTCTTGAATTCCTTTTGTATGTCATAATGTACTAACGTTTTTAGATGCCGTTCGGTCTGCAATTAGCATGGCTGAAATGACAGTCAATGAAATTGGCTGTTGGGATACTTCAATGGGGGATACTTGGATTAATAATGAACGTATCCAAGCTTTGACTCGTTGCTTCAATGCCGTACGAAACTGGTTCGACCTGTTTTTCCAGTTACCACTTGAAGTCTACCCCAGCCTTCCTTTTACATTATGGTGTCAAATGTTCCGCAATTGTTGTATCTTGTGTAAGTTGTCGACTTCTGATGACCGCGGTTGGGACCGGAACCTTGTGCGCCAAACATTGGATGTACTCAGCGTCATTAGCCGTATTGAACAGAATCTCCTAGCTGTTCCCACTGCGGTAGGTTTTGTCGTGGATACTCCTGGCTTCGACATATTCGCCCGTAGTTGTCGACCACTCAAGCTTATGCGGAAAGCCTGGGAAGGTCATTTATCACCGCAAAGCAACTCTGGCGCAGGTGTGATGACCCCAGCAGATAGTGCCTTTGAAGCAAATCAAGCGGTACAACATGCGGGACAACAACCACAAGGGGGTCTGGTCGGACAACCACCGATGCAAGCACAAGCTCCGGCTATGATGGCAACACAACAACAGATGCCTAATGAGACGTTGGGAATTGACTTTACGAGCGACTTTGACTGGTTTGCGGATATGTATTATGTTAGTGAGAAGTTTTGAGGGTCTTGATGGGATGGATGGTTGGATGGTGTTCTGGTTATACCCTATGTACTTTTTTTGTCTTTTCTTTGATATAACATTGTTAACTAACTTGGTCTTGTATCTTTTTCGTTAGTAACATATCATCGTCATTGTTACTCTGGAGCTCTTCTTCAAGCAAATCTACAAATCTTGTCTCTCCGAATCGGTCCCGCTATACTCTTTTCTTTGCATGACCTTGCTTATGCGGGCCCGTTTAATCGCCCCTCATTACTGATCCATCTACTGCAAGCGCATAAACCTTCCCGTTTCTCCCATATTACCCTTTTCGAAACGTGACCTTTTCCGCCCGCTCCCAATAACCGGGTTACAATAACCGGCGTCCGTGATACATATATACAATAGCTAGGGTTACAGTAGGTGGGGGCGAACAGGTCTAGGATTGCATGCACGGGTGATGGGTGTAGCTTAAAGGAGAAAGAGATACGTTGACACACGCAGTGCAGCGCCCTGTGACGTTTTGGTGGTGATGTATAAACTTTTTGAAAGGTTTGATGTTGGTGCGGTGTGCGGAAGATCTCCATCAGCCGCGAGTTAACGAGATGAGATGCATTGCCAACTTTGGAAGGGGTATGACGTATATATAGTACATATGCACATATGTACTTAGATATTCCTCCAGCCTACATACATACATACGTTTTCCAAACGAAGCTTTTGTTTTTCCTTACTCCTATGCTCTCTCCTTCCTTCACCACGTTCCGAGACCGTCACAAGGCATCAATGCAATTACACCGCAACCCAATGACGTTATGTTGCATGGCCGCTTCTCACGGCCGTGTATCGCCTATGCGAGCCACATGCCTTGGTGATGTGGCATACCAGCGTGGGTGGAGTTATATTGTCTGACCGGCCGTGAATGATATTGGAAGGCTGATGTTGATACGTATATATGTGTGTACATATGTATGTGCGATTGGAGGCGGACAGGGCTTCCTCTGAGGCCAGATTCTTCGGCTTGGACGTGGTTGACTGGCTCTTGGTTGGATTTAATACTTGGCATTTATTCCCCGTGATATCTCACTTCACGCTAGTTCTCTAGTACAAGCAGATAGATCCAACAAAGTCCCACATCCTGACCCGATTCAATCTGGTGAGTCCTAGCCCAAAGTTACCATTTTGGATGCCGCAGTTCAGTTTTGTCCGACAAATACATGACATGTCAAAAAACCCGTCACAAGCTATATCCATCATCGAACAATGACCCGCGTCATCTATTTTACGTCCCTTCCATGACTTTTACCCGCCCCTCCCTTTTTCGTTAGGTGCCAGTGTCGTCTGACTAACCAGATGACTAATCACAATCACATGCAACATTAAAAGCCATCTTGATGCAGTGGCAAGGTATCACAAAGGTTTGAACGTCGCCTGACAAGCGATAACACCCGATTAAGAAGTCGTGGACAAAAGGTATCTCTCTCAGGGCAGATCCAACCCCGGATGTGAAGACAGGGCCGACTGTTGGCCCTTGAGAAGTTAGCTGTGGGATGTGTACTGGATGCGGTGACCAGACATTTTAGTGGAGTATTATATGCTTGACGTTCATTTTTGGACAGGGTCGACTGTTGATTGTTAGTACCGGGGCGTAATCCCTCTGCAGCATTGTCAAGTAGGACTTGTATTTGTTATTAGGGTATTACTAGTTTGTGATTGTGTACTTGGAGATGCATCTCGCAAGTAAATTGATATCTGAGCACGAGTTCAAAGACCACTCACTACACGTTTATTTTTTTGTCGTATACACATAGTTTGGTGGGGCATAACACATGCGGGATTTCCCGAACCAAGAAAACACCCTGGGAAAAGGTAATAGGCCCCAAGCCACCCAGCATCTGCAAGAGCGGAGACCAAAAAAATCGAGCATAAGGGATTTTCTACTAAAGGCCCTCATGCATACATAGATTGCATCCACCGACAGGTTTCCAGAGAAGAGAGAGAGAGGGGGGGAGAACCACTTTTGCTGGCAAGTTTTTGTTGTCTCTTTCTGGATGGTCACTTGTGGACATAAAAAATTGACCAACTGCCGCATTACATATGTATGTACATAAAATGATCGACATGGACGAACTGGTAGAGGCTTAATTTATACGCTTATATGTCGTGAGTATCGGTGAAAATTGGCTCAGGGATTTTGTTGGAAAAAATGGAGCTGAGGAGGAGTTGCTGACGGACTTTATGGATTTGAGTGGCTGTTGTTGATCAACTGAGATATATGTGTGCTTTGTCCTTTGTGTTGGATATGTTTTGTGTGTCTTACTATCTATGTACATACATATATATGTATGGGAAAGGTTACTACGACGACTCCTACTTGCATTACTTGCATCAGACATAACTGCCAGATTAGTGGGATGGATGGATAAATAGGGGGAAAGACAACAAACACTCATGTCTGTTCATTGACATTCTTGTCCGTCCACTCAACAATGAGGCCTCCCGCCAAATCTCTTCCTCCCCGCTCTCTGTTGCCTTTTTCCAGTTATCATATCGTACAATATACATATAGACCTACTGACCTCATAACTAACCATATGACGAGTCAACTTTCCAACGAGTCCCCAAGCCAACAATATCATCTTACGCCCCTCCTCACGCCCCCCTATCCATCCGGCTTGACCTCGTCGGATGCTTCCGAGACCGACCCTAACGATGCATCATATCCATGCCCCTCTTGATCGGCGGAAACCACTCCTATCCACATCCGAACCATCCTCAACAAAAAAATGCAATATGACGGCATATCCAAGGTAGTCACACGGACCAAAATTCATTACCACCCCGGAGGCCTTCCTAGGCGCTTCTTTCCTTCTTTTTAATGTCCTACTGAGACATCCTTTCGGGGTGATTCCGAGGGAGAAAATGTTTCCGGGCGTTTTACGTGCTGCATGGGGAGAGACCATCGTGGATGGGGTAAGTGACAGCTGAAAAAAGGGGGGATTTAGTTGCCTCGGTGGCCTGTTTGGGCGCCTTTGGGGTTTCTTGGATGGTGTTATTGCTGGCATTACATGTGTGCTTGAAACCAGGGCGTTCTCACCGGCCCGAATCTATCATATCCGACTGGTCAGTTTTTGTCAAGTAAAGCTGAGGCTCTTCCCACTGTGTCCATTCCTCTTGTTACCGAGTTGGGTTTCTCCCTAGGTGGGTTTCAAGAGTACTGTAACTCCTTGGTTTGTTCCCTCAGACAAGTCACTTTGTCATGTGTATTCAGACTTTCTTGTGTTGGCTTAGTACATATTTGGAACAGGATGGTAGTATGATACAGTGACGGACTTCCCTCCTTACCATCACTCGATCCTTGGAAGCCCCGCCATTCCCATTGGCTTTTCGAGTTCCTCGTCCTTGTTCTTTTGCCCCGAAGGTACGTATCATCTCTTGGGCGCTTTGGAACGCACTGTGGGGCTTCTTTGCCACAAAAATGGGAAAGGGGACTGCCCTTTTATTTGAAGTGATTGGTTGAACTACGGCGGAATATATTAAGGATATGCCGAGTTACAGAAGAAGATGTGGGTTTCTAAACAAGGGGTAAACACTGTAGTGTTGGTGATTAACTACCTAGTGTCATATTTACTGACAACTGTTTAACAACAGAGTGTCCCAGCCTAACACTGGCTTACATGTGTACAAAGATGTATGTATCGTAGAGATCTTCAGGCCCTGTTGGCACCAATACCAGTCTGAACAGATGGCCATACGAGGCAACGCAAGACAACATCGCCATGGCGCATATATGTACCGAGTAAGATGATATGATGTGACCTGTAAACCCAGTGACACATTCAACCTGTGCCATCTCACCCGCAAGTTTCCCGTTCTAGCAAAAGAAGAAGAAGGAAAAAAACAAAGTTATCCTCCCTGTCGGCTCGGTTGGGCTTGGACTTCAATATTCCACATAACAAGCGAACCTTTCTCAAAACCATTTACAGAAACCAAAAAAAAAGGATCGTTAATATGCCCATATTTTTGGTCATGTCCTCATGACTTAGTCCCGCTCTCCGTCCGACAAAAACCGGCTTCACCATCGTCATAACTGTCTCCTCCATGCCGTCTACCCAGCCACAAGGAAAACTGGCCCGAACAAAGAAAATCCAAAGCTAACTCCTCTATTCCTCTCCGTTTTTTTTCTTCAGTCTCCGCCTTATAAACCTTCTTATCCATGACGTCTCCGAGTCTTTGGTACAGCCTTGCAAGCATAACCATAAGCTATGGGGCACAAAACTAAAAGCCCTGTCCTACGTAGTGGGGAACCCGGACCCTAAATGGGATTACAGAGTTCTTCACTAGACTAGGATTCACTGGATGGTTCAGTTCATGAGAACAGGGTGTTTCCCTGCTATATTAGGACGAAGTTACAATATAGAGGGCGAAGAAGACCCCTCATTTCTCGTTGACTTGCATTATGGAGTGTTCCATGTCCTTGTTGACTCCTCTCCTTCTCGTTGTGAACCCCGCCTTTGGTCAGATGTTTGAGTTTTCCATCGTATGGTCTGTTTCCTCTATATTAGGCGAAGTCAACAAGCAAGTTGAAAGATGACAAGCGGCTCTCCTTCAAACCCAGCAAGATCCCAAAGACGTTGTTGCTCCCCTCCCCTCTCCGTGGGTATGGAGATCCTAAGGAAATGGGGGTTCTTTAAGCCAAGATGAATTGTCAAGTGGTACCCCTCGGCTCTGGAAAATCCACGATATGCACTCTGGTATTTCGTCATGAAAGGCTGCAGGAAGGAAGACATCCCTCGGTGTGGAAGGGGGGGCGTGAGGCGTGGCGTAGAAGTTTGAAAAGGCCCGTGTAAGATTGTTGACTGGCCGGTTACGGGGACGGACAGAATTCCCGAGAAGATGGGATAGTAGGAAGATGGAGATGACGATGATGGCATTAGTGGATTCCTTTTGTGGTTATGGAGGACACGGCACATGTTTGAAAGGCAGTATGGACTTTGGAGAAGAAGATGAGTTTGCTTTTTGTTGGCACGTGGTTTGAAGAGAATTGTTTTATGAGTTACCTTGTATAAAGTGGAAGTTGGAGACATGGCATTGACTGATCACTAATCAAGAAATAGACAAACATGTAGATGACGTCAAATTCCGTATATTGAAGTTTGATACGTATATGTCGGGAGATTTTGTCGGCTGTAGAGCGAATATCTAGGAAGTAAAAAAAGGAAAGCAGAACAAAAGAAAAGTCAAAATCAAAAACTCCAAACAAACAAAGAAACCCCCCTCCATCTAAAAAGTGAAATCTCCCTCCCTCCTCCATAACTTCACATCTCAAAAGCCGTGATGAACTTGGAAATAGTAGATTGCACATCCATAGCAGTGCCCTCTGGAATCATCTCCAAAAACATAATCTTAATTTCCCAATCTCCCGGCATATAGAGATACAAGTCAATAGCGAAAGCAGCAGGTGAGTATCCCACAGTTTGCATAGCCTGACTGAAGACTTGACCGGATGGATCTCGAAAGGTAGCGGTGGCGACGATGCCGGTGTCGGGACTATTGGTTCTGTCGTGGCAGGTTATAGCAAGTGTTTCGCCAACGTAAGCAGTAGCTTGGATAGAGTCGAAGATGAATTCGGCGGGCATTTTGTTTGTTTTTTTTTCTTGGGATGAATAGATTGAGGATGTATATAGATAGAACGATGGCTCTAAAAAGAAAAAACCAAATATAAAATCAAAAAGTCGTCCAATTCACTCCTCTTATAAAGAATGCAAGAATCTCACCACCCCGCCATGCTTCAGAATTCAAGAAATACAAGCGGTATCTACTAGTAGATGGTCGTTTTTCCCCCGCCATCTTTATCCTCTTACACAAGAGTAAAATGCGTCCTACTTCAGTATTGTATTCCCAAAATGCAAGCTTAAAAGATGGATATAATCGGGTCCATAAACGCCACTTTAGGTAATTCTCACTTTTTTTAAAATGGAAAATAAAGAACCCTTAAAGAAACTAGCCTGTAGATTTTGGTCGTTTACATACATATGTATGGTTCCCTTAAGAAGGCCTCTCTTGACATATGACATTATGGAGTCTCCTACGATCCATATGTGCACGTATTATTTATTTCTATTTACATGGGATTCTTCATGGGCATCTTAGCGTGATTTCTGTCGTCATCTAGTTAGAATCCACAGGTCTATACGTATCTCCCTTTTTCCCTTTCTAGTCATACTTCATACATACTTAAAGTGATCTTCCAACCTACATACTTTTGTCACCAATGCCATGCTACCCAAGTTCGTGGCTCCTCATTAGCGTCAACACAGCTCGTCTCTTCACAAATCCCAAGTCCAATTCAGTTAAACGCCCCTCCCTCCCCGCCTCGGCTTAAAAAAAAGAAAACATAGTTACCTGAACTACATACAACGTATCTTTCTCATCCGGTAACGTCTAAGCTCTGTGATACCCTCGTGTAGTTTCCTCGCTTTATATAACCCCCGTACATATATCCAATGGAACCTGAACGGCCCTGTTCATTCTGATCCCTAAATAAATACATCATACATATCACTTCCGATGATCCGGTCCGAAAGTGCTCTGACGTTGAAATGCATCCTTCGGTAATTCCCCCGTAAAACAGCAAATTCACCTTCTTTCAAAATATCCAAAACAGTTGTATATTCCTTTTTCTTGTTGTTGTTGTCCATCCCCGTGGGCTTTGCCCGTGCGCGCATGTATACGTACGTACATATGTGCATCTCGATCTTCTCATCTTCTTCTATTCTATTGTCTTTGTGGATACCACTTTCGCCCGCCCACATGAGTTCGTTCAGCGTGTGAGAAAAAAATCACCAGATCAATTAAGCACAATCTCCACCGAAATATTACACCACTAATCTGAGAAAGTTACACCCTCGCACACCCTTTTTGGACTTAAACAACACACACGCCCCCCTTCTTTATAGTGCTTACTAAACATTTAAATACACCCATGATATGATCATCTATACTTCTGTGTACTCTCAGTTTGTCGGTCTACAGTACATAGTTAGTATGTCCAGCTACATACTCCTCTATCAATCTACACGATCAGCATCATTCGTCTCTTCATTCACCAATACACTAAAAGCTGAATAAACCACGACATGGGCTAATCCAGCTTGCCAATAGCCATGTACTTGTGTGGGACTAGGCGAGGCGTCAAATTGTCAGCTAGGGTTCATGAACCCCGGGACTATCAAATAGAAAATCGAGGTTATCTTATGAACGAGTGACGTACGTATGTACTTAGATACATTCACGACGTCACCATGAACCCCCGCCACACAGTCTTAACAGGGACAACCGAACACCGATTATGCACCTACATATAAACATAATCTCTGTATAATTCCATACCCCTCCCCTCAGCTGAATAAAAACCAATACAACCCCAACCAACCTCCCCGCAGACCCCTCCAAGAACCGATCCGAAGATACTTCCATACCTACAAACCCATCATCTCAAGACATCCCAAGACATCCAACGTACCTACCAGCTCAAACGACGCATGTCCATCATATATACTTCAGCTAACCATGCATCTCCTCAATACCACAAACCAAAACGGTATCGGGATGAACCCAGCTTCCGATGCCCCGATGCATGAAACCCCCTAGAAATATACAAGTCAAAACCCCCCGTCACATGATTCCTCATCGCCAATCACTTCATACTTCCGTCAAAACCAACGACAAAAAATCCCCTTCTGGTTAATACATACGTCATAATCAACTTTCCTATTCCGGAATATCCCATCCCAATCCTCCATTAAAAAACCACCTTATATCAGATAAAGTGACACCTCCAATTCCCCCTCCTACAAAAATCCTACTATAAACAGGAAACAACAATGTCATCCATCCATCCATCCATCCATCCAATCTACCCACTATCTTAAACTAATCAAATCATCAAGGCTGCTCAGCTCCAGAAACCCTATAGATGTACATACATGCGTACAATCTGAATCTGAACTTCAATTCCAGATCATTGATCTACCTACCCCCCCTCCCTCCCGGATGTCACTTCCGCCCTCCGCTCTCCGCTGCATAATCGACAAGACAATCGAAAAACAACAATCCTCCCCTGTCCCGCTGAGAACTCCCACCAAACACCGCTAACCCAAGACACCAGCCACCACCAAAAAACAAAAAAAAAACATCATAACCGATCCTTACCCCTTTCCTACTTCTTCTTGTCCTCTTCTATAATTCACCGCCACAAAGAAAAAAACCCCAATCCCGTTTCGTCACTCTTTCATGAGTTCTTTCACCGCTTTAGGGGGTAGTCATCCCATCCCATCCATGTCATTAGTACTTTGGTGGTACCGTTACACAGCCAGGCTGGTCTAGAACAAACTACACAACAATATAACCCCGTATGTGCCATACGTACCTTTCATCTTCGTTCACCAATCTCCAATCTCGGTCAGTGCCGGTATTTCAATTTTTGAATCTAGTCTCATGGTGTGGCTACACCTTCACCGAATGTCTTGGAAATTCCACTCGTTATTTTAACAAATTGTATTAATACTTAAAAGCAATGATAAATGATATACCTGTACTAACTATGCACATATGAATAAAGAAATGCAAACAACTTCAAGGGATAAACCACCCCCGACTCTATGAAACCCCTTCTTTTCACTAAATCAACCACTAAAAACAAATTTAGTTGTGGCGACCCAGAGGGTACGACCGACGTCTGCTAGTCGAAGATGTGTTGGAAGAAGCATACGAGATGCTGAAAGGAACAGAGGTGATAGTTTGGTAGTCCTCCTCCTTGTTGACATCACCGAAGATCTTCAGGGTGCGGAAAGCCCACTTGTACTGGCCAGCGGGAGCATAGGTACCATCAGCGAGAAGACCGTTCCACGAAGAGATGACGCTGCCACGGGTAATGTAGTTCTGGGGGAAGCTGTAGTGCTGGCCAATAACCTTGTAGCCAAGAACCTCAACGGCCTTGTCAGTCTCGAAAAGGGGAACAAGGTCAGCACGGAGAAGAGCAGATCCAGCAACAACATCAACCTGGACACCGGGAAGGGCAACGCCAGCAGCAGTAAGAGCAGAGGCGTTGTTGGTGCCCTGAGCGGGAAGAACCCAGGTAGAGTTGGCAGCAGCCGAAGTGTGCTCGTAGGTGTCAAAGGGGTAGGCCTCATCAGAGGGGATCTCAGTCAAGAAAGTCTCCGACTCCTCAATCTGGGTGACATCGTGAAGAGCGGCGGACATACCCTGGTAAGGGAGAATCATGTTGGTGGAGTCAGAAACGTTGACGGTAATGTAACCACTCCAGACGGGAAGAAGACCCTCCTCAACACCAGCGGGGCCGGTAGCAGAAACAGTGATAGACTTCTTCTCACCGGCAGCAACAGTGACAGTGGTCTCGGAGAAGGTAAGAGTAGCGTAATCCTCAGAAAGACCGTTGGGGAAAGCAAGGAAGCTAGTGTCAGAGCTGCTAGACTTGCCAAAGGCGGTCAGGGCAGGGGAGTGGCCAATGGTGTAGGTAAGATCAGAGGTACCCAGGTTGACAATCTCGAACTCAGTAGAGTTGACAAAGTTCTGGGTATCGTTGAAGGAAATGTACTGGCGGCTCAGGGTAGAGTTGGCGAAAGCAGCATCGTAGGCCTTGACGAGACCGGCACCCTGCTGAGGAATAGGAGCCAGGTAACCAATGGGAGCAGTACCGTAGTTGAACTCGACGGGCGAGGCGTAGTTGGCCAAGAGGTTCTCAATAGTGGAAGGATCAAAGGTACCGCGAGCCTCACCAATCAGAGCAACAATGGCGCAGACAAGAGGAGTGGCCATCGAAGTACCGGAGAGAACAGCGTACGAACCCTTGGCTCTGGGGTAAGTGGAGATAATGTCACCACCGGGAGCGGCAAAGACGGGACGAGTGTCCATCTCCCAGGTAGGACCCCAGGTAGTGTAGTCAGACATGGAACCACCAGTGGCGTTGTTCTGCGCAAGACCAAGAATAGGAGTAACGTCGGCAGGGTTAACCATGTTGACAGTGACCTCCTCATCAGCGGTAAGGGCGTTAACCCAAGACTGGCCAACAGCAGTAGCAACCATACCAATACCCTCAATCTGGGAGACTTCAGTAACATCAACCGAAAGCATACCGGCAACGTTGTTCCACACAATAATGTACTTGGCGCCGTGGTTGGCAGCAAGCTGGGCCTTCTCGACGAAAGTGCAAGTACCACGCTTGATCAGGGCAACCTTGTTGCTCAGATCGGGAGCGTTAGCGTAGTCATCCTCAGAGCAACCAAGGAGAGCATCTGAGCTGGAAGAGTTGATACCGGGCGACCACAGAGGGAAGCCAGTGACGGCACCCCAACCAGTGTACGGCTTGCCGAAAGTCCAGTCAAATTGGACGGCAGCAGCGCCAGAAATGGAGTAGTTGGAGCCAATAGTAAGAGTAGGGGTGTTGATGTTGTCAATGGAACCAACAGAGAAAACCTTCTTACCGGACGAGGCAGTGGCAGCGTAGAACATACCCTCAGAACCCTCGTTACCAGCAGCCAGAGTGCAAGGCACACCCTTGGCGACAATGCGCTCAACAGCGACAGCCCATGGGTCCTCAGACCAACCGGAAGGACCACCGATAGAGGCGGTAATGATGTCAGAGCCATCCTCGTAGGCCTGGTTGAAGGCAGCGATCAGGACATCGTTCTCGACGGAACCGTCGCAACCGAAAACCTTGTAGGCACCAAGGGTGACGTCAGGCGCACCACCGGTGAAGCCAAAAGAGTTGGCCTGAGCGGCAACAATACCAGCAACGTGGGTACCGTGACCACCGCAGTCCATAGGATCCTCATCGGGAACGGGAAGAGTAAGACCGTCACCAGAGTACTCGTCACCGACAAAGTCGTAACCGTGAGTAACCAAGCAGCCCTCACCGATGCAGCCACCGAGAGCGGGGTGAAGGTAGTCAATCTGAAAATGCACGTGTCAGTAAAAGATCCAGCTATATCATAAAAAAGGTCCAAGTTTGAACTTACACCGGTGTCAATGACGGCAACCTTGACACCCTTGCCGGTGTAACCAGCCTGGCGGAGCTGGGTAACCTGGGTCATGTCGTGGGTAGAGTCAAGGTTCAGACCATTGTACAGCGCCGAGGTGGCGTTGGAATCGCGGGGAGCCAACTTGTCGCTGGAGTACTGGCTCTCAGGGTTACCGGCCCACTTGACCTGGGCATCGGGGCGCGGGATGCGCTTGACCTGCCAAGTGTTGATACCGTTAAGGGCCTGAATCTCAGCAATAAGAGCTTCAGCGTTGGTGGAGTTCTTCAGCTCAATGGAAGCTCCCTTGAACAGAGTAAAGTTGTAGTCCATCTTGATCTCAACCTCATCGAGAGCAAACTTGCTCTGGATCTCGGCAAGATCGGCAGAGTCCTCAATCTCGACAACGTAGCGGTTGGGGACGGGGATACCAAAGCCGAGGGCTCCCTTGAAGGAAGCAGCCGTCGCAAGAAGCGACAGCGAGAAAGTAGAGCGCATAACCATTTTGACGAGTTGATGAAATAGTTTAGATGTATGCGGTTTCCAGGGGAATTATTAGGAATATCTGTAATATGCAAATGCAAAAGAAATGTAAAGACAAGATGTTAAAGAATGAATAGGTGTGTTAAAGAGTGAACACAACCAAGAGATGCTGTTTTCTGGCACTCAAATCTCGAAAGTGAGGAGACTGGTGGGTGACAAAAGGAAAAAACGAGACTAGGGAGCCGGGATCGATCGAGTTATATAGAAAATGGCAAAGTGGTTTCGTGTGTATGCATTACCACTATAGGATTGCGCTAGGAAGAGGCACGAGAAGGCCGCTAGTGTCTGTTTTGGTCATGTCAGTGTTCTGTCGGCTTGATACTTGGTTGACATATTATTAGAGCCGAGTTTAACGTCAAGAATTAGCGCAAGGGAGGGAGACTGTAGGCTCGCGCGTTACAAGGGGGGTGTATGGCAAGCCAACCTATGACGGCACGGTCCTTGCGGAAAGATAGCACACCCACGAGCCGGGGGTCTCAACGCATGGTCTGAACGGCCGATTTAGACAGCATTGGAAGTTTGGCCAGCCAGATATAGAAAATTCCGTAGTGATGGAGGGGCGTAAAGGTTGGGAACGGACGGATGCTCGCCGTGTAGCCGAACCCCGGGTGGGCCCTACAAGAGCGGCGAAGGGAATGGAGCAAGAATGCGGAACAAGGAGGCGAGACCGACACCGGACAAACTTACCTCGAAAAAGAAGGCGTTCTTAGGAGGAAATTGTGTAGCCAAAGCATCAAATGGTGGTTGTAGATGAAACGAAAGACAGCCGAAGCCAGGGAAAAGACGAGCGGCACCGCTAAGAAGTAGAAGAAGAAAGGCAAAAAAGAAACAAGGCTGTCTGATGATTATTTTTAGGTAGTATTAGGAGAGTAGAAAAGAAGGTCGAGTTAGGAAGATGATAACTCTCGTCTTGATTAGGAAACCGACGTTATGGCGGAATGGTGGTGACGGTTGGGAAACGAGAGAAGAAGCATTCCAGGAGACAAGCTAAGACATAACGGAACACAGGGAGTGTGAGAAAAAAAAATGATCATGGACAAGGGTTGCCGGGTGAGTGGTGACGATACAGAATAGGAAGGCTCAGTCGGGTAAATTAGAGGAGGGGGAAAACGGGAGCAAACTACACTAGGCAGTTAAGGAAGGAGCCTTCGTGTGCGGAGGTTTAACGACAGAAGGAAGGAGTGAATCTGACGATGACGAGTGAGATTGTGAGATTGTAGTAGTTGCACGGTTGAGATTGGTGACATGGAGATGTACATACAAAATGGTTTGCGGGTTTGCCGTTTTGCTGGGTGACATCAGCGACAGCGACAGGTGATGTGGTCGGATGTTATGGTGCTTGCGAAACTTCCCTGTAGAAGAACAAGTGTGCCATTGAGACGTGGACGACGATCATTTCCCCACCATGACTTACTTTGGCTGTTGACATACGTAACGAGGGTATATAGTGGGAAGATGATCTGACAATGTCTACGACACACTTTAGAGATGATATAAAGAATCAATCAAACAAGTGACTATACAAATGATGCGTACCTCTACTATGATATGTCTGTAATACAATCAACGGTGAATGGCAGGGTCATATCCTGACAATTCTGTAGGTCTAACGGAACAAGCACAACGGGTACAACCATCGGTTGTCTCTTTCCTCGCCTCATCTTCCAAGTTGAATTAGCAACGTAACAGGAGGGACTATCTGGATCCGAACCACCAAACACGACAACGACAATTAACAAAACCCCACCCCCATGTCCTTCCACCAAGACAAGGAAAATGACGTTACAAGATCCCAACCAACCAAACTATCGCAACCAGAAGTTCAAACCCACGTTCTCGCTTCTCATGATCCAAAAAACACAACAACCCATTCATCACCAACAACCCAACCTGAAAAAAAAGTGCCCAATAAGATAAACACAGCCTTCAACCATGATAATCAGCTGGTCAAGAGGATTCAAATCCCAGTTTCCATCAAGTGCCTCTAGCCCAATCCTTCCGTCAGGGGCCAAACCCGCACCCAGGAACCGACAAACGCTAACAAAGCCAAAAGAAACTGCACAATCATGTACTTTCGGGATATCCAATATCATCATCAACAACCAGACCATGTGATTCCAAGACGCCATCGGAAATTTCTCACATGCATGTAATAACCATCTACATCCATCCCACAAAGGAAGGCGACAACAACCACAAACCCACCACTCCCAACTTCTCCAACCGTCGCATATATTTTTTTCCTACCTGCGAAATTAACGTTTTTATGCATAGCCAATGATAGCCCGTCAACTCGCCCAATCTGGATAACCCAAGACAACAAACTTGTTCCTTCTTCATTCTCGGCCAACCAACCAATTCATGCATCCGAGGCGCTCGTGAAATGTCGCCTGCCGTTCAAAAGAAGGCTTGCCATGTCGCCACTTTTCATCCCTCTAATCAATTCCTTCTTTTCTCAAGTAACAAGTGATTTTGACGATAAGGGTTTCGTGTGGTGTTAACCCTATCTATGAACAATGGTCATTGTTTGTTCGGGATATTAGATCGGGTGTCACATTAGGTTATCAGATGTTGTGATGAGAATGTTGGATTTGTAATGTCTACATACACATGTACAAAGTAGAGAGCTGTATAAACCAAGATACAAACATATCTATTACCTAAAGACAAACGGAATTCATCACATCAAATCACATCATACTTAACACCGTCTAAACGAGTTTCCACCACCAACCCAACCGCATTCTCCGCCCGTTCCTCCGCATAGACCAAGTAACGACCCCATAATCGTTAACGACCTACCTAAACCGGCCTCATGACCCCCCCGTCCATGCATCACAACACATGGTATTCTCCAGTAGATAATGTATGTGCGCGCCCTGTAAATAGACTGAATCTGTAGCTGTCACCGATACATAGATAGATAGCAAAGCGTGCAAAAGACAAACAAACAAGCAAGCAAGCAAAAAGTAGAAAAAATGTCCAAACCTAGTATGGTTTTACACCACGACGATCCCCAAGCGCCAGCCAGATGAATGAGATAGCCAACCAGTCAGCCCAGCCAGTCCTGTTTCACAACTGTCATTCTTTATCGTTATCAGTAGGCTGATAGATCACTGACAGCAAGCAGCCCGTGTTTGTCTCATTTGGCAACCACCACGATGGTTTGCTAACGTAGGTTTCTATGTTGGGGAGATCTGACAAGACTGCTACATATCTCTATACAATACATTGACCACCAGTGTAAAAACGGAAACACTGGAAATAGTGGAGAGACCTGATAAGCTCGCATATACATTTCCCGAGAGATATCAATCACATCGGTTTCCGACGAATTACTACTACTGGTATGCACTATACTAAATCAACACTCCTTCCCTCCCACAAATCTTTATTTCTACAAGATACCCACGGTCCACGAGCTTGAATTCCATTCTCCGCGCCCGTGCAAAAAAAGTCCCCCGGTATTCTAGACTAGACCGCCATTACATCATATATTTCCAACCAACCGACCGACCTAACAACCTGCCCCTCCAAAACGGGCCATCCCGCTCAGACCCCAAGTCGACCTAAATCAGCCCTGTCTTGAAAGAACTGGACAAGAGCCATCTAGTCATGGTGTAATAACTACATTGTCCTTGGTATTGTTCTCGCGTGACTGGCTTGTTGTTTAGGAGTATGGTATTCTATGACACATAGCTGAAGTAGCGTTTTTGGTTCTTGTATGTGCACTTCCATGTGATTTAAAGTACACAAGCCTATTTGTATTGTCGTGACAGAACCTGATTTGATCGGGTTTAGTGGATAAGTGTACATACATATGTATGTGACCATGCATGGTCCATCACATTCCGTCCATGCTAGAATCCTCTACACCAACCAAAGTAGCCGCCAAGAAAATTCCCTCCGTAACCCACCGTAAGAATCCGCTCAAGGAACATTCCCATTCCCCAAGATTCAAACCCCCTAAAGACCAGTATAGTAATCACCTGATAGAACATTCCGCCCTTCCCGAATGTCACCACCCCTATTACACCGATACAACCCCCCTTCCGTATTCATCTTGTTCTCTGAAAATACCTTCTAGAAATCCCTTTGTTGCATGATGTCTAGCTACTTCAGCCTCAGCACGTGCTTATGTTATCACATTGGACTAATACTTGAATTAGCAACTTGTTATGGTTAGTCTCGTGGTTATGATTATGTATGTACACATGTGTGGATATACGCCCGACTAGGCCATACAATAATCACTCTAAGTTTATTTCAACGTCATCTACCCCATACCCCAAAAAATCAGGGCATCCAAGTAAAACCTAAGGGTCAACAACCCCAACCCACCACATTTGGTAATCTAGTGCTACCTATTGGTTCTAAACCCACTCACGTAACCCTACTAGTGTAACCCACCGGATAATTGTGGAAAAAACCCAACGTCCGGTGTCACAAATACCCATTGATAATCAAACGGCATTCATCCTCATCAATCCACTTCATCACCAAAATTAATTTTCCATCGTCCATCTCACTACCCCCCGCCCCCACTCTCACACCAACCTCAAACCACCCCAACCCCACCATGTTCCGTCTCCTCCGCCTCCCCCGGGCCAGCACCATCCCCAGCCCCTTCCGCGCCTCCATTTCCGCCTCCCTCTCCCTCACCCCTCCAATCCGCACCTTCTCCTCCAGCACCTCCTTCTCCGCCCCCCTCAAACCACCCACCCTCGACACCAGCGAATCCCAAATCTGGGACATCCTCGTCGCCGAACTAGACCCCACGCTCCTCGCCGTACAAGACGTCTCCGGCGGCTGTGGTTCCATGTACGCTATCGAGATTGCCTCGACCAAGTTTAAGGGATTATCTATGTTGAAGCAGCAGCGCTTGGTGAATGCTGCTTTGGGAGATATGGTTAAGGGGTGGCATGGATTGAGATTGCATACGCAGGCGGTTTGAGCGGATGGATTGGTGCTTTTGGACACGTGGTGGAGATGTCTTTGATGCGGGTTTTGTCGTTTTTGGGATGCATGGTTTTTTTTTCTTGGGTGTTTTGCTTTATGGGGTGACTTCATCCCAAGTCTATGATCGTTATACTACTTTGTTGCTGGCGGATTTTGTGTTTGAAGGGGATTCATGTACGATAGTTTAGGAGGTTCAGTTCAGACTCCTACAGTTATAGAACAAGTTACACACACTTAAAAATTCTCACTATGATTCATATTTTCACACAAAACTTAAATCACCCTGAACAATCAAAAGTAATGGTAAAACATCAAACTTCATTAAATAACTCATAATAGATAACTAAACGCTCAAACACTACTTATTCTTCACCATCGTCACCGAAACCAAAGAACAGACAAATAACACGAGTCTACCTAAAGATGTCCAAATGCAAACATCTGTATCCCACAATACAATAATCGACGTCCCAAAAGAATCACCAAAGATTACAGAGACAAGTCAATATCCACAAAGCTGACCATGCCTCTCAAACTCGTCTATCCATCGCCAAAATCAATGATATCCGGCCACGACAACAAAAAACCCAAAAGCAAAACAGATAAACCAGAAAACAGTCTAGACCCGACACCAATGTGATAACAATACAGCCAAGCAAAAACAACCCAAATTGAAAGATAAATGCCAAACAATCACTGAAAAGCGATACACTCGTCGAAAAAACTCTCACACACTATAACAAACGTTATACTAGTTGCTAGTCATGGTCCTACTCATTTAAGAACTTGAGAGCAGCCTCACGCTCCTCAATAGGCATAGTGCGCAGAACTTCACGAAGACCAGCAAGACCGGCACTCTTGTTGGCCTGCACCAACACAGAGAGCTCCTGTGCCAGCTTGTCCGCCTTGAGTAGCTCAACCTTATCCGAGATCGCCTTACGGTTGGACTCGTACCACTCAGCAACCTTGCGGTCGTTGTTCTTGAAATCGTCGAAGCTAGACCACGAAGCCAAGATCTGAAGGTTGCGTTCACGGTCGTTCTGGGCCTTGGCATCACTGACAATGCCAACAGAAGACTCAGTAGACAAAGGAGCAGCAGCCATGCGACGCAGGATGTATTCCTCGTTGAGTCTCCGGCGAAGGCGCCAGTAGAAGAAGCGACGAGAGTTGGACCAATCAATGGTGCTGGTAATGACACCCTTGGCCTCCATGCGCTTAGACCGATCGTGGAGATCAGCAAACTGGACAGCAATCTGGGTGTAGACAGGAAGAAGCTGCTTCTCGCGAGTAGCCATGGCGACCTTGATCTCATCAAGATCCGCCTTGGTAACACCGGGAGCCTCAGCACGCTTCTTGAGGTCACCGTAGGTAGCGTCAAGACGAGCCATGGCAGCAAGCTGCTTCTCCTTGCGGTACTTGATACCAATCATACCCTCAGGCTCCAAGACACCACCACGGGCATCCTTGTCAGCGTACATCTCCATGTAGGTGGGGTTGATGGTAGGGTCAACAACGACCCAAGAGCCACCACGAAGTTCACCGAAAGGAGGAATGTAAACAAAGATAGGCTGCTCGTAGTCAACAAGGGCATCAACAATGTACGAACCGTACTTGAGAACCTCGTTGTACATATCGCGCTGACCACCAGAGAAACCACGCCAGTTGGCAAGAATCATGAGCGGCAGCTGCTCACCCTTGTTGAAGTCCTTGATAGCCTGAGCAGTCTTGAAAGCAGAGTTGGGGTACCAAACACCACCAGCCTCGTTAGCAACCATCTCAATGGAATCAGGGTTGGCAGCATCGGCAGGAGTGATGTTCTCAACAGTGCGGGTTTCGACACCAATGACACCGATAGGAATGCCGCCGAGACGAGCACGACCAACAACAACGGTACGAGCCCAGCCACCGAGCGCCTCAACAAACGAGTCCTTGTCAAAGAGACCAGACTCGAAAACGCTGTCAGGGGTATCAGCATCGGCGGGGCGACCACCAATCAACCATCTGACGTCATAAGGCTGCTTCTGGGGAGGAGTGTAAATAACATCACGATCCCAAGTATCAGCACTGGGGCTGACAGGGACAGGAGCATTGCGCTCCTTGGGAACAAACGACAACCACTCAACAATCTTGGAGACACCCTCAAAGTCATCGTTGGCAGTCATGTGAGACACACCATTGCGGTACATGATCTGAGTACCACCGAGCTGCAGGTTAGAAGTGTAAACCTCACGACCAAGCAGGTTGTTGAGAGCCTGGGCACCAGTCAGGATAATGGGCTGACCCTCGATCTGGACAGCACGCTGACCAAGACGAACAAGGTAGGCACCAATACCAACGGAACGGCAAGTGACCAAAGTGATGGTGAAAATGTCGTTGTAGGCACGGCTGGTGGCACCGGCAATGAGACCAGAGCCACGGAGACACTCAACACCAAGACCATCCTCAGCACCAACAACAGTAACAATCTTGTGGCGCTTCTCACCGTTCTCAACAACCTCCTCGGTGATGACCTCGCGCTGGAAACGCTCCTTGGTCTCGTCATCCAGGTACAGGTAGTTGAAGCCAGCATCGGGGTTCTTGGGATCCTTGAAGTCAACTTTGAAGTGAGGCATGATCTCCTCAGCAAGACCCAGACGAGCACCAGAGTTGGCAGACAGGTAGATACGAGGAATACCCAGTTTCCGGGCAAGCTCAGTGCACTTGTGGAAGAAACCGTCTTCCCTGGGACCGAAAGAACCAATCTTGTAAGTGATATCGTTCGCCACAACAATAAAGCGGCGGCCAGTGGGGTACTCGGGGGTGCGAGCCTTGAAGATCCAACCAACCATACCGCAGGTGTTGGTACCAGGCTCACGGTGAGCTTCATCAAGGTTGTCCTTGTCATCAAGAACAAGCTCGGTGAAGGTCATGCAGTCACCAGTCTTAGGCTGTTGGGCAGCCATGGCGGGGTTGGACTTGACAGCCTTGGCCCAGCTGTTCTGGATAGACTGGCGGAAGAGCTCAGGGAAATCGTAAACGTACTGGGTACCCATAAGGTGAGCCTTGTAACGCTTAGGCTGGAGAGGGTTCTTGGTAGCATAAGGAGTGGAAACAGGCATCAAGTGAAGAGGACCCTTCTCCTTGGTACCGCCAATGCTCTGGAAGACCCACTCGCCCTTCTCAGACTTGCGCTCGGCGTAAATATCAACGTCAACAATGTAACCAGAAGTGTTGGTAATAACCAGACGCATAGGGAGAGGGGCGCCATCGGGACCAGTGCAGATAATACGAATCTCAGCTTGAGCGACACGCAGTCTCCAGCCACGAAGACCGAAACGATCCAAGAAGCCCTGGAGAGACTGCTCGACCTCCTCAGGCTGCAGAGTGAAGACGGGGGTGAAGTTGACAAAGATTTGGTTGAGATCAGAGTTGTTGTTGCCAATAATCTCAAGAGCGTCAAAGATGTCGCTGATGGTACGGTCAGTCTCGGAGATCAGGTACTCAGCAGTGGGGATCTCGTCACGGAGACGACCGGGACGAATGACGGCACGGGTGAAGTAACGCTTGTCAGTCTCAACAGTCTTGCCAATGGCTTCGTACACGTGGATGTTCTTGTTCTCGGTGAAGACAGGCTTGATGTGGAACTTGGACAGACGGCCAAGCTCAAGCTGGAAAGCAAGAGCAGGCTCGCTGTGACGAATAGAATCATCCTCAGTGTAGTTGGGGCCACGGAAGGTGAAGTAACCGGGGTATGAACCGTCGTTGTGACCGCAGAGGAAAGTGATACGTCTAACACCATGAGCAAGGAAGTCCTCCTTGAACTGCTCAATGATAGGAGTAATGCGAGACAGAAGGTCAGCATCGCCACCACCTTCGCTATCACGGACAGCAACGTTGAGAACGGCAGAGAACTCATCACTCTGCTTGAGACCAGCAGGACGACGCTTGTTATCCAGGTTCTTGAGAATGTTGGAGGGAGCCTTGCTGAACACAGGGAGGGTATCAAGGGCCTTGGAGATAAGGTCCTCAGCATCCTCAATGTAACGGCAAGGAATGATGAGACCCTTGCGGTGAGGCTCCTCATCGGCCGAGAGCTTGTAAGTCATATCCATGATGGAGTGCACACGCTTGAAGTCAAACTCGCCAGTCTTGGGGGTGGCGGGAGACGAAGGGACAGCAGATGGAAGGGGCATGCCAAGCTCAGTTTGACCCAACTTGCGCAGGGAGAAGTCCCAAGACATGAAAAGAGGGGCACCATCCTCCTGGTGGTACTGAATGGAGTGCAGCGCATAAGCACGGTAGGCACGACGAATGTAAACCTCGAGAGCGGCCTGGGTAACCCAGGCGTCATCGTGGGCAAAGAACATGGTCAATACATCAAAGACAGTGTACTTGGAATCGACAACCTCCTTGATGACATCGAAGTTGGGCTCACGGTGATCCCAACCAGTTTCACCATAGGTGGACTTGACAACGGCCGAACGGAGAATGTGCTCCATCTGGACGGTACGCTCCTCAAGCGAAGGAAGGGAGCACTGGATCATGATTTCACGAGCCTTCAGGGACACCTTGGCAGTAGCACGGGACGACTGAAGCTCGGTGAGCTGGCGGAGAGTCTCACGAAGGTACTTGCCAATGTTACCGCTTTGAGGCTTACTAGGACGGTACTCCTCAAGGATGGCCAAGATGAGCGAACTCTTGGCACTAACACGGCTGTGGGACAGAACGATTCCGGTAACCTTGGCCATATCGTCCTTGTTCTCGTCACGGAGCTTAAGAACAACACTCTCCTCCTGCTGTCTCTGACCAATGAAAAGACGCTCAACATCCCAGAACTTCTCAAGAAGGCCCTTGATGACGTTCAGCTCACGGACCTTGGCACCCTCCTGGTAAAGGTCAAGGATATCAGTGAGAGGGATAAGAGTCGATCTCATCATGTCACGGTCCCCGGGAGCAACAACATCGTCAATGAACTTGTTAAGAGCACGAGACAGCTGCTTTGAAGGGAACTCGGACTGACGAGAGTGAGAACGCTCGACAATCTGGGCGAGCTGGGCATCCAGCTTCTGGGGGATACGGGAGTGGAGAGCAGAGAACTGCGAGTTCCACTCACTGTAGGGAAGTTCGGGATCACGGAGAACAGAGATAAAGTCCTTAAGGGTATCCTGCATAATGACCGAGTTGTCGAAACCGTTCAGGATGCTCTGGCAGATACCGAACAGAAGGCTGAAGCGCTGGGCAGGCTTGGTACCAACAACAACGGGAGCACCATACTCAGGAAGCTTGGCCATGAAAGGAACAGCCTGCTTGACGCGAGAGGGGTCATCCAGAGCGAGAATACCAAGAATGTCACCAGCCTCGAGAGTAGCACCAGGCTGCTTGATCAGCTGGACAACACCATCCTCCTGGGCAACCAGGGGCATGTACATCTTCATGACCTCAACCTCAGCAAAGGTCTGGCCAGCCTTGACGTGCGAGCCGTTCTCAACAGTGTACTTGACAAGCTTACCGGGACTGGGAGTGCGGAGCTGAGTAGGGTCATTCTCCTGCTCCAGCAAGCAAGTCTTGCTGTCAACGGAAAGACGGGTAGCACCGACTTCCTCCTTCCAGTAGACATTGTGAGACTTGCCGTTAAGCAAAATCAGAAGACCACCGTCACTGAGGGCACGAACGCCAACAGTGCACTTGGAGCCGTTGATGAAAAGGTGGTAAGAATCAAGACCAGCGCGGGTAACAGTGAACTTGTAACGAACACCCTCGTAGATGAAATCAACAGCGAAAACAGTCTTGAGCAAATCCTTGGACTGAACCTGACCCTTCTCGAGACCAGCCTTGTACTCGTTGAGGCAAGTCTCACTGGCGATGTGGGCCTTGGTAATAGCACCGCTCACAACAGCCAGCATAGGATCAGGACGCTCAGCAGTAAGCTTCTTGGAGATAAGCTCATCCAGCCAGCCAGTGGTGATGGTGTTGTCCTCGAAGGCCTCAGTCTCCAAAAGCTTGATAAGATACTCAACAGTGGTACGGAAATCACCACGAATGCTCAGTTCCTTCAAGGCAACAACCATGTGCTTACGAGAAGCGGAACGGTTCTCACCATACGCGAAAATGTGACCGAACTGGGAATCGGAGAAAGAATGGATACCACCCTGGGAACCGACAGAGAAGTAACCCCAGACGTTGGAACTGGAACGGAAGTTGAGCTCGTGCATGACACCGTTGGAGGGCTTGAAACCGGCACCGGGATCCTCGGAGGTAATTCTGCAGGCAGTGGTGTGGCCCTTAGGACGAGGGCGGCGCTGAGTTTTCTCAGACTCGGGGTTCTTAAACTCGAAATCAATCTCGGTAGCAGTGCGGGGATCCACACCGTACAGAAGACGGATATCGCGGATACGGTGAAGAGGAATACCCATGGCAACCTGAAGCTGGGCAGCAGGAAGGTTGACACCGGAGACCATCTCAGTGGTAGGATGTTCGACCTGAAGACGGGGGTTCAACTCCAAGAAGTAGAACTTGTCATCAGCGTGAGAGTACAGGTACTCAACAGTACCGGCAGAGACGTAACCGACTAATCTACCAAGACGAACGGCAGCATCCTCCATGGCGCGGAAGGTATCGGGCTTAGCAATGGTGACGGGGGCCTCTTCGATAATCTTTTGGTGACGACGCTGGACCGAGCAATCACGGCCGAAGAGGGAAATGTTGTTGCCGTACTGATCAGCAAGAAGCTGGACCTCCAAATGGCGGGCGTTTCCAGCAAGCTGCATGATGAAAATAGGCGAACCAGGAATCTCGCTAGCAGCGGCCTTGTAAAGCTCTTCAAAGCCATCCTCGGACTCGACCTTACGAATACCCTTACCACCACCACCTTCTGAAGCCTTGACCATGACGGGGAAGCCAATCTCCTTGGCGCGGGCCAGACCCTCCTGCCATGAGTTTACGCAACCACGGGCGTAAACATCATCAGAGACAGTCACGAGACCACCGGCATCAACCTGTACCTCATCGACACCAGTACCAGACCAAGGAATACACGGCACCTTGGCGTGTTGGGCAACGATTGTAGAGGAAATTTTGTCACCAAGCGAGCGCATGGCAGATCCGGGAGGACCAATGAAGACAATCTTCTTGGGGGAAGCGGCGAGAGACTCGGGGAGCTTGGGGTTTTCGGAAGCGTGACCCCTGCGATTCATGTTAGTCTTCATGTCAAAGTACCAGATTTCTACTTGGTATAACTTACCAACCAGCCCACACAGCGTGGACGTCCATACGTTCCGCAATATCGACGATAAGCTCGACGTTGGCGTAGTTGTGGTTGTTGGTACCACCGGGAACCTCGACATAGTGATCAGCCATGCGGATGTAGTCGGCGTTGGCCTGGAGATCTTCCGGGGTGGCCATAACTGTGAACTGAATAGCGCGCTCATCGCCGAAAGTTTCGTAGGCCCATTTTCTTACGGAGCGGATCTCCTTGACGGCAGCAATACCGTTGTTGGCAATAAGAACCTGCAAGTGAGAGAATCGCAAACTGTTAGTTTTGTTTGTCCTAGAAACCTAGACTTCGGAGTATTTTGGCCCGCAGTTCCGCGCACCGACTTTCCGGCTCCTAAGAGCATCGACTAAACTGCGTTCCGTGTTATAGCAAAACTCACGTTGGTGATGACAGTGTGGCCCTGGTGCTCGGAAACGAAGTCCTTGACCTTGGAGGGAGGGGCATTTTCCAGCCGGTTACCACCAATGAAGTGGTCACCAATTTTGCGATACAAAGTAGGGCGTGAAACCGCCGTGGCGGGCGTAGTGTGCTCAGTCATTGTGGGTTGACTGTGGTGGTTTTTGTGAAATTAATATAATAGGATTTGGCAAAAGCCAGTGACTTCGACCTTGTGGGGAGGCGAAGAATCGAGACACCAATATTGAAAATGGTTGTCGTGTATAGAAAACCGAAGGTAGAAACCAAGACTTCGAAGATGTGGGAGCTTCGAAATTTAGTTTCACGGGATTCGGTAGTGTTTTTGGGGGGCTGTTTGAACAGGCGTGTGGAAGCTCAAGACAGCGACGGACAATCAGGTGGGGGTGAATTCCGTGGCAACTCGCGTAGAGGAGGATGTGGTTCTAGGTATTGTGTAGCCCTAGTTGATGGCAACTGATGTATAAATGTCAGCCAAAAGTAAGCCCTTTTTATGTAGAAAACACGGACAAGTGTTGATATGGAGAGAATAATGACAAAGATCGAGAAGGTTTCCGTACGGCACGAGTTGGAGGGGCACTTGTCCTCGTTATGTATAGCTCCTTCACAGGCCAAGCCGTGTTGAGATGCGTGCTGGGTTGACAAGTTCAGGAAGCTTTGAGTGGATCGGACTAGCCAGGGGTCTTGAGGTGGGAACAGAGGGAGGGGTGGATTTTCGGTTGTGCATTTGGCCCGACCTATGAAAACTAGTTGGGTTCCCAAAATGGATGTGTTGAGTTTCTTCATGGTGCAACAAACAACTTACAGGTTAGTAGAGGTTGAGAGAAAGCCCCGAGACGGGAAGCGACAAAGTCGTCACGGACAGTTCCGACAAAGATGGTGGAAGGACGATAATTGTCACGATAGTAATGAGCAAGGCTGATGACAAAATTCAGCCTCTTGTGAGTATCTCAAACTTGATACAAAGTGGGAGTGGCAAGAAAGCTCTCAACAGGAATTGGCGGACGTCAACAGGCCCATTTGCGAGGAAAGCACCAAGTCTTATATGGGGTCACAAAAGGTAATTTGATATAACCAACTAAAGCAATGCACTTTTTTTTTTGAAAAGGGTACAATAATTCAGTACATGTTTTGGGAAACTTCAATTTTTAACATGAAGCATTTGTCTGGCTATTCAATATTCGGCATTGGAGGCTGGGGAGGGGAGTTTTTCAAGTCGACCACCAACCGTCCTACGATACCCGTCTCACCACACATTTTGTATATAGCGATAAAATGTGACAATTTAAAGCAAGTACGGAATCAATGGGGGGAATGCAATGTCTTCGAAATGGACGCCCAACTGCCCACCGGTAAGAAACAAGTCATCCCCGGACTCGACCGTCCAATGATTCACCAGTATGAGGATGAATAAAGTCAGCAGTGTCCAGTACTGTCAGCTATGTAAGACGGCCAAGGCCATCCAAGGAAACACCGTTGGTGTCCGAATAGCGTCGTTCCCGGACCCGAAATCCGCTGTGTTCTTGCCTTTTTTCTAGGCTTGTCAAATCCGATTACCCGATGTTATAGATTGCTTCAGCGCTGGGCTCTTTCCATGTGTATAAGTGGGCAAGGGACATGGGTTAATCCCACATTTCTGGAATCACATGCTTTTAGGAGCTATGTATCTTATTAGGAGAATTTGATATTACAATGATCTTCCATGATTATCTCCTTTAGATAGATTATCTATGTGTACCCATATTCAATCAATGGACCGGAGAACTTTAGTAACCCACGAGTGTTCCACCATCGGACAGCTTATCACCATCAAAAAACCCGCCCAAAGTAACGAATTGGATGTATGTGTGAATCTTCCCTCTCCCGCTCATCGTAAACGCACACATGCGAATCGACCAGGATTGTGTAAGCAAGACTGGGGGTTGGGGATTTGTCCAGCAACCCATTTGCGAGGAACAGACGGATTGGGAATCGTTCATACGGGCTGTTGGGGATGTCCTATTACGGGAGTCATCCGCCTGCTTAATGTCAGCAGTAGTCTCCCGACGGTACATCCGGGCAAATCTTCACGAAAATGTAACTTTAGCACATGATGGATTTTTGAACGTCTTTAGACATTTATAAATTGGTTCATGATTCTTCGTAGTTTAGCCCCGATATAATGAGACTTCAAAGTGAGACCTGTACCTCACTTGTATAATACACCAGTCTAGTGCAAACTTGAAAGTCGCTAACGTCATTCATCCATCACTCAAATGTCTATCTCCCCAACACTCACGAAAGACGAAAAAAAAAGGAAGAAATAACCATCCGTTAATTGGTCCACGCTATGAGATTCCCCCAGATTATAAAACCAATCTACCGTGGTTAACCATCACGACGTGTCGCGGGTTCTCGGCTCGCTAGTGGGGCAAAACTGAGTCCATCATGGCAGACTCAACCTCAACGATTCTGGGGGTAGCCAACGCCGCCAATGCTTGCCTAATTGCAGAAGTCCGGTAATCCGTGTGGGGTTACAGTGACGTATAGTGGTACCAGGGCTATCCGTAGTGGAATGGTTAGCGCTATAAGTCGCTGAATAGTGTCCCATGGGTATACTAAGTAAAAGACAATGGTTTCTCAAATACACAGTATTTCTTACTTGGATATCTCATCAGAAATGATAAACCACTGTAAATAGTTTCCACTAGAGCCCTGTTACCGTCAGGGGAAAACGTGCAACTATCAATCATTCAATCATTCCCAAACGGACTATTCCGGCGATAACAATTAACCACGCCTCAAATTAAACCTACCAAAGACAATTGGTTGATTCATTGTCCCGATTAAATCTGATATCATAGATAACATGTTCCATCCCACCAACTTTTTTGTCATTCTCTTCCAAATCACATGTTAGGGTTGTTTTTTCAATTCTATACATGCAGCATGGAACCTCACGTGTCCGTGTTATTCAACAACCACCTGAGCGGAATTGAATTCACGGCATATCTGTTCCTGACTAACCCTTCAAGATCAGACGTACAGGCCAAAACTAGGCAATAAACCCCGTGAGTGAATGAATCCCGTTCCAGACACCGTTACATATGTATCAAAAACCACTCCAGCCCGGAGATATCCTCAAGATATCCGGCTCAAAACCACCATCATCACCACATCGCACCCACCAAAACACCAGTGGCGTCCAAGAATCTCCTACACATCTGATTTAAAAGTAACCACCCATCCAATCAACCAACATAAAAAAAACAGCCCTCGCAAATCCCCAACAGTCACTCCGCTCCGGCCTTAAGGACATAAGAAAAAGGCAACTTAATCTTCCCAAGTCTACAATACCTCAGTATAGATCCCAAGGAACGACCCGACCCGTAAAAGCCCTCTACATTCCGTCCTTTAAACTTCTCAGACAGACAGACATCCACCCACCCTTCCAACAAAAAAAGTGAACCCAGAAATAATGGAAAAAATATGTAACATCCTTCAGCTTGCTCGTCAAACCCCAGCCTGTTGAGCCCAATTGTACGCCAACGACAAGCGCCGCCCCCAACCCCAACTGAAATGGACCTACCACCAGCATTACCGTACTACAGTATATTGTGATATCTCCCGGTCAGTATACACATATATTTCAATTCCGTACTTCATAATCCATATCTATATACCCTCATCTTATCTTCAATCCCAAAATAACCAACCAACCCCATTTAACATCCAACTCAATTCGTCTCAGAGCCTCATACTACATCCCAAACCAAAATGACGTAGCACATGTAAGGGTTCGATTCTGTTGGGGACGTCTACTGATAGGGTTACATACAAACAACACCCCAAAAACGGCATCACGACCATTTACTCCGGAAAGCCGCGATTAGTAAAATTATGTATTAAATAAGTTCCTAGTAAGCCAAGATAGTCAGCCATGAAGATGACATTCTTAATCAAACAAGAAGAGTAATTCCCGGCCGGAAGTCCGGTGTGGCGGTTTATTCTGAGAAACCCACGTCTCGTAAGAGTCAGGCCGTGGGGATTACCGTGTACAGAAGGACACAATGTGAAAAAGATGCACAATGTGGAAAAGACAATGTGGCTCGACTGTGCCTCAGTAGATAGAACGGAGGGTTACACATATCGCAACGTGAACATGACGCAGTATGACTTCGTATATAAACATGTGAAAACAACCACTACACAAACAAGATAATCATCAAAGACATATATATAAGACTAACATCTAAAAAAAGATCTATTCCGCCCAGGTCGCCCAATCCCATGCTCAAGCCCTTCAGATTCCCCATTCATAACAACACCATTGATTACTTTTTTCTTGAAGAAATCTGGATTCGGTATGAGCTATAGTTGAGTGATACAGACCACCTGATCCACCCGTGATTGACACGGAAACAGGTGTGCAGCATTAATCTCAAGTACAGCATACACAGCATACAACCATCCGAAAACACCACGAAAAAAGAATCAAGGTGCGTCTGACAAAGAACTATTCGTGTCTGGAGAACATGTTAGACAAACTCTCACCAAGAGAATCATCTGGCAAATTCTAGAACAGAAGCGCGGAAGCATCCCGCCATAGATAAGAGGACATCTGTAGTTCGGAGACTTGGCGCACAAACGGGTCCACTATGACATCAATACCAGAAAAAAAAAACTAATGACCAATGTATGGTCCCGATATTAAAAGTATCCCACTGCGCAAACCAAGACTCCAGCCGTTGAACTCCACGATACAGAGATACAACAAAGGGCAATAGTCGACAAGAGTAAAAAGAAAGAGACGAAATTCCGAACAAAAAACAGAGAGAGCAGAGACCGTGACAGCCATGGGCAAAATAAGCATCAGAAACCTTCGTCAAACATAAACCGCAATGCATAAGAACGAGAAAACAAAGTCGTAAAGAAAAGCCCCAGACAAGATCCCGACTTGCTGGGGGGCCACAAACATGGTGGTTGTCGTGATAGAACCGCGTCGACTCGATGAATTAGTAGATGCGGTATAAAAATGGGTAAAGCGTCCTCATATAAGAGACCGGAGTAATCCGGCAAGAAAGACGATGTTGAGATAGGCCATGTCAATAGTACAGCATAACCTTCGCAGCATAAGAAGTAGAGTGTATCGGGTTGGGAGTGACGACGGAACAGACAACCGGCCAGACCATCGGAAGAGCCAAGAGAAGAGAACGCACCACAACTATTACTGATAAACAGAAGTGGCGGAATTAATACCATAGGAGTAAACCCATGTGATCCTCACATCATTACAGAAGGATTAATATGTCTCTTCCATCTCAGCTAAAGATGCTGACGGTACAAACGGAGCGGTAGGTACACCTGTGCTAATACGGCGACCACCACTCTGTCTACGTCCTGCACTCCCAGGTACTGGAATACCGCTCCCGATAGATGACCCAGAACCGACTGACGCACTGAAATCAACCTTTGCGCGATATGCTCCCTTACGAGACGGAGTCTGGTATTCATCTTCATCGGCCTCTTCGAAATCCTCCACTGTTCCACGGCTGCGGCTGTAGCTGTGTCCTCTGGTGATGCCACTCATAGAGCTCCGTGGCCGACTAAGAGTAGGCGTGCGTGTGGTTGTTCCTATGCTGGCCCGTGACAATGGTCTGGTGATCTCCGTACGACTACCAGAACGTCCCAAGTTTGACGAGGTACTAGTTCGAGAGCTAGGGCGAGAGACTGACGCATCGATATCACCATTGGGTCCACGAATAGGAAGCGGGCCGAAGCTAAGGCGCCCGCCGTTACTAAGTCGAGAAACATGCTTCGACCCCGGACGGCTTGAGACACTGTTGGCGCGGGGAATGGATGGAGTTGATGAATCGTCGGACATGACTGAAGATGTGGTCGAAGTCAGAGTACGCTTGCGCGGCCGGACTGTTATGGAGGCTGGCATAGTCGGATCTCTGGTGGCTGTAGGCCTAGGTGGCGTATGTACAGGGGCGGGAAGCTTAGAACGAGCCGACTGAACACGGGCTTCAAGACGTTGCATTTGGGCAGTCAAAGAGCGAATGTGAGATAGAGAAGCCGAAGGAGGCTTCCCACTAGCTCTGGAAGTGCTGCGTGAAAGAGGGGCGCTCGAAGGTGGCGCAATAACTGGCGTCTTGAGACTCTGGGAAGCCTTACGGGTGCTGTGGGAGGTTGGTGGTCTGGAGCCATGAACGGACTGAGAGAAAGCCTTTGTCTTGGCCTTTGGCGCATCGATGCCCGAGAAACTAGGCAGACGGGATCTTCTAGTCGCGGTCGACGGAGTGCGTAAAGGCATTGATGGTCTCGAGTGGAAACCAGAGGTATCGGACATTGGTGGCGAAGGCGGTTCAACTGGCGGCAAGTCGCTATCCGGCGGGGTACTGATGAGTGGCGAGCTGGCCGTAGAGCCCGTCGACTCATGTCCGCTCTTATCGAACATGGGCGAAGAAATAACGGAGACATCGGTGGAAATAACGGAAAGGTGGCGGTTTTCAAGTTTCTTAAGCTTGTCTTGTAAGAGTTCGTTCTCGATCTTGTAGTCGCTGACTTCATCCTTGAGGCGCTGCGTCTCGATGCGCATCTGCTCGCGCTCCTGTTCGCTAATCTTCATTTCCTCCTCGAGCATGACACCACGCTCGATAACCTGGTTGTATTTTGACTCCATATCCTCAAGTGACGAAGTGGTATTGCGCGCTTGGCGTTCGAAGTCATCGTTGGCGACTTCAATTTCTCTCAATCTTAGCTGAAGGGAGCGGTTGGTATCGCGCAAGGAAGTGATTTCCTTCTCGAGGTTATTCTGGGCGGTCTGGTTTTCAGTCTTGGACTCCTTACATTTGCGCTGCGAAGGAAGAAAAAAAGGGATAAGTTAGCGATTGGCGTCGGCGGAAACAAGAGGGGTCGTCATATGACGCAACATGAACTAGAGTCTTACCTTCCACTCCTCAACCTCAAACTGAAGGCCCTCAGCACGCTCTTTGAGAGTGCGCTCTCTCTTCTCGGCCATCTCGATATCCTTTTCCAGCTCGGCCTCAAGCTCCTTACTGGACTCGCGGAACTCGGCCAGCTCAGCCTCCAGTTGTTCATATTGTAGTTTGTACCATGACAGTTGTTCGGGCCCATCAGGGGGCGGCGACGATGGTGGTTCCATTTTGAGTATTTTTCGGCGATTTGGCGATTCCTTGGGGATGTAAAATGTATGCGAACACTATAAAAGACTCAAAAAGGGTGGCTATAAAGTCGTACGCAAAGACAACCAAAATTAGCGGTTGTCAAGAGAAGCGACAAGAAAGCAACGGCGCCAATTGCAAATTGACAATCAAGTCTGCAGGTAGCAAAGATTCAACGCGACCGTGCGCTACGACTAGGACGAAGCAGCAACGGTGATAGAGACAACTGTGCTAGGTGCCAACGATATCCCAGTCAACCGAAGTGTTTATAGGTCGACGATGTATCAAATAGGTATAGTGACAGGGGCAGAAAGTCGTCGTGAAAGAGAGGGCGTCAGACTGGTTCGTAGTGATCTGGGGAAATAATGATTCGTGGGAAATGATTCGTAAAGTCAGGTTTATTCGTAGCAGTATAGATTGAGTATCGGCGACCGAAGGGGGGGTTGTAAGAGGCGGTCACGAGCTAATAGAATAATGCTTGTTGATTCGTCCAAGTAGGCTAGAAGTTCAAGTTCAGGAATGTTGCGTGTGTGTGATTTTTTGCTCGAATTTTCGGGATGGTGCGGTAGCAGCGCAGGAATAGGAGACGTATGTAGGCGAAAGGAAAAAAAAAACGTGAAGTCGGAAGTGGCGTCAAGTCGAATTCAGAGGCTCGTAAGACGTTGGAATGTAACAAGAAGTGAAAAAAAAGAGCAATAACGTAAATATTGTGTGGGACGAAAGCAAGAAGAGGAAATCGATTTGGAGAGGGCTAAAAGTAGCAAACAAGCGCCAGAGAGCTATTACATATAAATGAAGGAAGGAGTGGGTAAAAAAAGGTGGTGAGGCCTAGACTAATGCGAGTAGAGGGAGCAAGAAGGTCTGAAATGGGCAGTAACCAACGGATGATACTTCCTGTGGAATCGCACAACACATAGGCTCCTGCAGTTTTGTTTCTGCAGAATCTTGGATGGATGTTATCTGCAGCAAACGCAGCAACGAATCAAGAAAGAGATCGTAGGTAACGACCTATGCAAACCAGAGTAAGCAGGATCAGTAAAGAAACGACAGAAACCTTAGTACCTAGATATTGAATGTATAAAGGATGAAAAAGAAAATATTCAAGACAATGAAGTCTCGGAGAGCACGATTTACAGGATGTTGACAGAAAGTCTTGGTCTCAAACCCAGTCGGTCTGTTCTCTACTTTCTATTCTCTCACAGCCTATTACCCACACGCACACACGAGTTTGGCATTGGCATGGCCTGGTCCCGATCTTAGGGGCTCCATCCCACATATCTCCCATGCCAAAGTTACTTCAGGAAACAACAAAAACTCGCAGACCCGCCAGGACCCCAACGGGGGGGGAGGATAACGCCTCCCGCAATCCCTGGACCTGCAGATTTCGAGACTACAGGTTGCAGGCGAGATGGCGGAAAGTGGTTTGTGTGAAGGGACGCCCAGACAGGTTCAAATGGGGTTGCTATGTGATGTAATTGATCCTGTTGTGAGATTGTAGCGCATCGGTTACAGGCAGATTAACTGGTTTGGTGTTTCTGAGCTCAGTCAATGCTGAAAGTACAACTACGGTGAGTCTATCTATTTCAGAAAAAGTACATATGTAAATATACCGACAGACTGCATGACGTTGACAGTTTGTAGTTGGCCGTGATGAAACTGTCACACACCCAATAGCACAAACAAATGGCAACGCCATGCCAAATCAGCAAAGTCGTCGTCCGTCAGTCGTCCTTCCAAAAGTCAATGGCTGGGAGGAAGTGCTAAGCTTAGCCACTAAGCCACATTGGGAGCCATACATAGTAGTCAATGTGGCGTGGCGTAAAAGAAGGAGGGACAGGATCATCAAGTAGACCCATTTTACACGGACGAGGAAGAAGTAGAATTGACACTGGGTCTTGTTCCCGCTCAGTTAGGCCGTACCAAGAGGGAATCCCAATTCCCATTAGTCCCACAGAACCATTGTCGATTGGAACCTCTTTATTGCCTCGATTCCAAACGGCAACTTACACCAACCATTTTTTTCCCGCAAGAGACCCGACCATTCCTAGGCGTTCCCCTTGCATGACGCCGAACCGACCCAAACGCCACAAACCCGTCATCCGAATCGTCCCTATAATACAAAACTTGGGTGTCTTCCACGTCGTAGTCCCCGCAAATATGAACATGATATTGGAAAGACTTTGTACTATATTTGTACTATGTACATACAATATCCATATGAACCCCACCGTATTCCCAATCCCATTGGGCACAAATGAAGCCTCTAAAGCAGCACCAAATGACAACCCAAAATCCCTAAATGCACCTAATTGGAGACCCCATGACAACGCACTACGTCTTTACCCCACCCAGCAGCTCCCGTTATCCATCGTGCATAATGCAAGAGTTCCGACGACTGCACGATGGAGGGATGCTGCAGACGGGACATATCCGACTGTTGCCGTTTGCTTGTATCTGCAGCTGTCTGATATATTCCGCTACTATCGTCAATAGAAGGGCTATGTCAGGGTCATACAGCCCCTCTAAACGGGCGTGCTATTAAGTACTAGAGCCCCAGTAGACCGCCCCTGGTGGGGTTTTCAGGTGCTTGTTGGTTTAGGAGTAAACCAAAGGGATTCCCCTCCTGGTTGTAGACTTGAAGATGTAAGAGCTCAGAATGGAAAATTTGAACAGGTTAGAGATTCTCACTAACAAACCAAACTAGAATATCATATCCGACAGTCCATTGGGCTCGGGTCTCGGCTCCTACACAAACCAACACAACTCTATTCAAGAAAGGGGCTCGTGGTATGTTTGTTGAGGCGGTCAAAGAGGCTTGTGCATGACGTATTTCCCAGATCGTATGTATAACAAGCTCATCGTGTGGCGTTGCGATATAGTCCCACGACCAGATCACAACTTGAAGTAATCCGTCATGTACAATCAACATCAGTATCAAACCCAACCTCCCAAGAAACTCGAATCTTCTCTTCCCTTAACCCGTTTAACCGCCCTATTGCCATTCTTAAGTGCTTACATAAACTCATTCTTCCCGTCGTCCCTTTTTTTTCCATCTTCCCAGCCCACTCCCAGCCATCTCAGTATCAGAAGCTGCACAATCCCCCGGACCACTCTTTATGCCGCTAGCTGAGGAATTACAACGGTACTCTCTCTAGAACACTTTCGAATACACTTCATTGGTCGTTTACGTCAAAAAGATGGCTGGGCTTGCGGTTACTTTCTGAATGAGGATATAGTGACAAAAGGACAGCTTTCCAATACTTGGTTAGCTGAGAATAGGGAATGAACAAGTTCGCTGGTTGATCAATCACATGGTGTATTGTCTAAGCCCTAACCCTACCAATATCATACACGGGATATAGGCGGAGTGTGAATCATAATAACAAAAGTAATATCATGAGACTTCACACGTCATGTATGAAATGCTCAGAATAGTTAATATATCTAGAGGAAAAATAGAAAGCACAGAACATATAATAAAAACCACACGAAATCCAACTACACTTAAAAACCCAGCCTGACCCGGTTATCTCAAGACCATAAACTGATCCATCAACTGAGTCACTTCATTCCAATCTACATTCCAAACAAACAAAAATACTAGAAACCAAAAGCCCAGAAGCTGATCCAAGAATGCTCCACCCAAACTAAAGACAACATTGGCCACCTAAGCCGGACTGTCGGTTCCCACGCCCCACTTCCAATGCCTTACACGGCAAGGAACATGTTGCGGACATCCCCACTTTCAACTTCACAAATATTGGAGACATGAAAATGGTGATTAAGTATGTATATTGGCAGGCCAGATAAGTAGTAAACTATAACAAACTACAAAGCATCTTGAGGTTGTTGTGTGTCCGGATGATCGAATGTATACATACACACTTGAAGGTTGCGCAGAACCAAGTTCAAGTATGCATCCATTAAGACGATCATTACAACATGCAAGAACCATCAACCAGGAATCTCCCAAAAAACTTCAAAAAAAAAAACCGTAGATATGGCGAATAACAACGGGAAATCGACGACAAGTTCAAAAGTACACCATGTTGCTCCCCTCAACGAAATAACAATAATAGTAATAAAGACGCCTCCCCCAAAAACCAAACAACTGAACATTGCAAAACTCAAAACAAAAAGTCATGAAAAACTCTGGCCGGCAGAACCCAAATCATAAAAAGCGTAGCCGAAATAACGAAATCCCGTTACTGTCCACCCCAAAGCTTAGTAGCCATGGCCGAAAAGACCTGCCCAAAGGAACTAGGTCCTGCTCCATTCTGGCTCTGAACGTTGCTTGGAGCATCAGCAGCCCCGATATGAAGCCATTCCCCGTCTTCAACGTGCTCATTGGTAGCCGTGGTTGGTGCTTCCAAAGGTACATTAGGAACGACTTGGCCATTCGAGTTGAAGGTTGATGATGCATCACTGATGGGGGATCCTCCGATCGCAGCCTTAGTAGACATCGGGGCCTGAACCGCGTTTGAAGGGTGACTCTTGCGTGCCCGGCCCTTATGCTTTGGTTTGGCAATCTTTATCGTGAACGCATTCTTTGGAGCATCCAGGCACTCCATAGTAAACTCGCCACTGCGAGGGATGGTGTTGTTATGACCCATCATGATCTCGCGCTCAATTTGTTCCACTTGTTTATCAAGAGGTAACTCAGGAGTGGGGACCTCCCTATAATCGGGACTGTCCTCTGGCGTCTTGTTTGCCGCCTGCTTCTGATGTTGACGGCCATTTCTGCCACGAGGAGTCTTTGGGTACACAAAAGAGCTGCCATCATCGTAGCGCTGCTTGACGACATCTTTGCCCAGCGCTACCTTATCGGTAAGCGTGTAGTGGATGGTTTTGTTGTAAAGGTCGTCATGGCTGTAGAGATCGTTGCGCTTGAAGAAGCTACGGGGAAGGTCCTTCTTGATCTTGGTAGGACCGTGATGCATGCGCTCAGGGTGTTGGTAGTCGGATGAGGAGTCCATGATTGAATTATAAGGGTTGTTTGTTGTGATTTGGTATAGGAATTGAATGCAATATGAAGAGAAAAACAACGTAGGTTATAGGTTTAAAGTGTAGTTGATAGAGAACGGAATAGTTAGGGACAGAAAAGAACAAAGACAATATGAAAGTTGATGCTTAGGATATGATAAAGGTGATGAAAGAGAAATCTCGATACATTCAAGAAAGAAACTAATAAAGAAAGGTTGCAAGATTCGAAACGGAAATAGAGGAGTATACAAATGATGAATAGTAAGTGAGTTCAAATAGCGTCATATGACGACGGCACCTGGCTGATTTAAAATAGAAGAAAGTGGCAGGAGACGAAGAAGGACAAAGTCAACAACACCTGACCCAAACAGGAAATTACCAAAGCGGGTAGATAGCGGGCGGCGAGCGAAAAGAGTCTAGCGGGGTGAATTAGAGTAAGCTATGTGAGTGTGGCAGTTGTAGTGTTTCAGAAGAATATAAATGGAATATAAATGGAAGGAGGAGGGAGAGAAAGTAGCTATGTGTAGAGATAGTGAGTAAAAAAAGAAGGAGGAGAGAATAACATGCGCATGTATTTGGGAGTTTGAACAGAAAGTAGGACAGGAGAAATAACTGAAGCAGGGCTAAAGGGGGAAGGAAGGGGATTTAAGATACAATAATAACTGGCATGGATGGGGATGTTGCTACGAGGCTTATTTACGGTGTCTAGATGTGGAAGAAGATAGGATACGCCAGTACTTTTCAGTAGGAAAGTGTAAGTTGGACAGATTGTATGTACGTAGGTATACACCGGAAATGATACACGGCATAGCCATCAGGGTAACCCGTCGACAATGTTTGTTGTCGTCAAGTGTGGAGAATAGGGATTGTGGAGAAGCCAGTATAGAAGGAAGCTTGGTCCTTGTTTCGAACATGGCGATTCTTAATGATTACAGGCCTAGGGAAACGGGGAACAGTGTATATCGACGACCCTGAATGTGGACAAGAGGATTCTTGTGGAGTATAGATATACTTTGAACCTCCATATCCTTCACCTGTTGTGTCATGAAAACTATCACACGAGGCGAGATATCCCGTTTTCGTTGGTGTATACCACATAGGGACCTCATAACTGGCGTGAAAGATACAAGGGACGGACGGATAAGGCAAGCCTGGAAAGGGACATGGTACGCTACTTCGTCCGTAGCGAACACAGCTGATAGATAACAACCAACCAGCCTGTGTAATCCCCGAGCACGTTCGTATCGCTATCTCCCGTTTCACGCGGTCGCGAAATCCACACCTAATACGTCATCAGCAATCCCTTCTGCCCATATAAGAATGTAAGAAAACCCGTCACCCACCTAAAAACCAGACGAATGACCACCCTAGTTATCACCACCTAGTACCTGATTGGCTATCACTAGCCTAGTCAATACCCCAATTCGTAAACTCAAAGTGACTGGTGACCGCACTGTTGTGGTCAGCCAAGGCGACCCCACGGCGCCCTTTTTCACCGGACAGACGTTTCCAGTAGATATTCGCCGAGGCAGTGTCCTTACTAATACAATCATGTTGCGGCACCACCGGTTTCGCCCCAAAGCGGCTGTCTTTGACTACGGCATGGGTACGTAGCACTCTGAACATTGAGTTCCCACGACAACCCTAATTGGTCATGCACCGTGGAATTGTTTCTTACACGGGTCACAGCCCCAGTAGATTGATGCATCAAGCGGCTTTGTTTCGATTCCCTGGCCAAGTGAGTCATCGGAGCGCAGACATTTCCCGCCACTTCTTCATGATTCATCATGTATCAAATTACAACACAAACATATCTCCCGAAACCTTTTGAGTTGCTAAATACAAATATATCGAATTCGCATAATTCAATCCCAAGAACCACTATTCCTTCCAGAACCAATGCCCCTGAGCATCCCTCTCTTCTAAGCGCTGTGCCATCTCCTTATCTAACCCTAATGAAACACCCGCTAAGAGGGTCACGGGCTCGGGATTTGGTGCCCGGATGTAACGATGTTTGTTCATGTGACTTTGATGGCTGTGTTACAAATACATAGTTGCGTAGTTGTGATGACGGGATGGAAGACTACGGTGGCTTCTTCTGTGCCCGGGGGGTTTTCCCTTCATGTACGCGTATAGGGGGTTTTCACATGCGTTGATATAGGGATTTAGTTGGGTTGTTCCATCGTTGCTGACACATTGAAACTTGGAGTCCAATTAGTAGCGCACATGTACGTGTATATTGTATGTACATTGGTATTAGTATTGTCCGGTTGGCCTATTCATTCATAGCGTTGATACCGGAGATGAGGTGATACGCCATGTTAGATTGTCTTTCTCGTCTTTGGCCTATTTACATCTTTTATGGATTAACCAGACCTTATACAATCACTACCCCATTATGTTACGTCTCTAGAACGGGAAGATTGACAGTCCAGGAAGCACATAACTTGTTACCCAGTACACAACGACGAGTCATGCGTGGTATTTTGTGTACAGTGACATATCCGTGTGGCTATGACAGAAAATCATCGTACTGTAGGCTATGAAGCGGCATCAGGTCACATCCATACATAAACTAGATGATATCTACATGAACTTCCAAGATATTCCTAGACATACTTGACAGATCTGTCAACTCCCTTTTCCTCGACTACCCCGTTACAAGACGGCTCGTCATGACATGAAAAGGGGTTGTCACTCTTCACACCAGACACGACACCTAAACTCAAAAGCAGTCATCTTTAGCTACGAAAACATCCTTTCCCGTCTTAAAACGGCAACTCTGACATAATCTCGCCTCGTTCTTGCACTTTTAATACTGACAGGCTTCCCGAGAGTTCCAAGCATAATGACGTCACTTTTACCTATTAGCTGTGTAACAAGGACGGCGACAGTGTGCATGTGTGTCTGGACTTGCCATCGGCTGGGGCGAATAACAAAGTTGTACATGGCTATTCGGGAAATCTTAGACCACATTTCATTGGTTGTTATAGGGCATTGTAGTTGTAATTAGGAAGTGAAAATTGTCTGCCTTTGCGTGTGGATGTGGATGTGGCTTGGAATCTGTGAGTAATTACAATAACGAGGAAATACACCAATGACGTCTTATGGTTGGGTTTGTTACCACGACATACCATTGACTTCACTATTCTCATGGTGGGTTCAAGCTTGCCAACTAGTGACATCTTTGTTTGTACTATCTCTGGACAAAATTAGCAGGAAGGTCCACAGATCATGCACAGTCGATCACCTCCTTTTGTTTGTCATTGGGCCCTACTTTTAGCCATAAGAGAGTTTCCTTGACCCGCCAAACACGTTTCCCATCTCCTCTAAAAGCTCGCCCAAAGGACGACGCCTTTGTAATCGCCCTTCGTCGGTCGAGGTTAGGTTATGCTAGTTGGAGTAGAGGTCATATCAAACAAAAAACGGAAACTTCGGTCTACGGGGCGACGAGGGATATGTTGTTGGAGACTGAACTTGAAGAAACCTTGATTTTCACACGTGTGCCAAAGCTGGCTCAGGTCTCTAGATTTGTAGCTTTTACTATGAAGGGGTATACCGTCATTGTACTAGGCGGATTAGTCTACCTCACTCACCTAGAGTAAAACGCGGAATTATCAACTACGTCAAGCTTTGCTATCTATATCTCAGCTTTAGATTCAATACGAAGCCATACACGGAGTATAGCCACCATTTTCAATTCCGTTGGCATGACCACTGATGTGCCCCGGGAGTAGCAAAGCGGGAGGGACACACTAATATACCTCATCAACCATCACATAGCTTTGTCTAAGCCGACTTAAATAAAACGATCAAAACCCCATGTTCCCTAAAGAGATTTGGTGTAAATAAACTACAAGGTTTCTGATGAAACTGAAATTTGCACCTTGGTTATATACTATTAAGAGAGGTATCGCGGACCGGCAGTCTACTACAATGATTTTGTCCGTCGGGTAGTTGAAAACAAGGACTACCGAGCGACATGGCTATTGACGTACTTTATATTCTAAGACATGCTGTGAGAGGTCATTAACCGTGGCCAGAGAGTTGGTGAAGTGTTTAACATCGCATGATGTTTGGATGCTTGACTTTGATATTAAGTGTAGTTCGCTGCTCAGGTTGCTTGTAGCTATATGATCTTTATATTCTCAAATCGAAGGACCCCCGCAACAAAGTCACTTGAGCAAATGCCACATCTTCGTACTATCATACATACTCACCTGATTCATCTGATATCAACTCTTGTCAAATTTCAGCTGCTTATAGTTTAACACTTCAAATATGCATAATGTCTGTCTCACAACGACTAATTCGGGTTTCATAATATAATTTCGTTTTAATATTGTGCTTAAATTCTGTTCAGAATTCATCTTCCCGTATAAAAAAGTCGTCAGCTTCATTAGAAGGTTGTCTACGCCGAGTGTGTCGTTGAATTCAACGTCACCAGGGTTATAATACTCCGACTAGGGTTACAAATGATGACCTAACCTCCATGTCAATCAGGATTTTAACATTCGACGATGGGATGATTGGCCCTGTGTTTATAGTTTCAACATAAGATTATGAGCTAAATACAAACATCATGTATATTCACAAGCAAAACCAAACCGATTCCATTTACGAGTGTTTGTACGAATCAGATAAAGTGGTCGGCTATCAGGTGTTTAACGCTTTAAACACCGGTTTTAATAGGAGGCGGGTGTGGAACATTGTGGACTAGACGAACGGATACCGACATGTGGCATTGCAAAATGATCCCAGCTCGCTAGTAGATTTGATTCCTAAGTCGCTTAACATGTCTACATGGACGGCAAAAAGTCGATAGTGTAGACAACTACAGCTTCCTAATAGAGATCGGTAGGGTAGCATTAGATTTGCAAGATGCGATATGTACAGGCTGTATATATGGAGACTGTAGTTGTACATACCGTCATGACAGGACCCTTTGACAACGTTCACCGGGATGAAAAAGCCTTGGCGAATCCTTTTTCTCGACAAGATATCGTGCCGTGCAAGTCTTTATTACTGTGACACCTTTAACAGAACAAAATCACTCTAAGAACCCCTGTATACCGTTTCCACAGGCATATAAACAGCCCAAAAAAAAAACGGTGATATCGGTGAAAATACGCCGACCTAATAAGTTTGATATGCCGGCCGGTATTGGATGAGGAAATGCGCAGAGAATTGGAAATTCCCGTGAGGCATATGAGATGAAGATGAGTTCGGTTCCGAACACGGCCGCTTTAACTTTATGCCGGCGGTGTGTGCTTGTCTGACTGGGCTAGAACGGAACTAACAGACCAGGCGGAAACGGCTAGGTAGAAAGCTCCTTGTACCGCCCCCGTAGGAAACTTCATCATGAAGTTTTAGAATGGTCGCCCGAGAACCCAGGCTATACGTTGCCCGCACGAAATGGAGAATGCGAGCTGATTTGTAGAGTTTGATGGAGAATCAGGTTGAATGAAACAATAGGTTTGGTACGTTAGGCTGGCGAGTTTTAATCTCACCTTTTTGATAATACCTCGTGCATGTATTTTCCCTGGTGGCGGATGGACAGTTGCATTTGTCATCTTGATAGGACACTATTGTTTAGCTCCTCTCAACTTTTGCACACGGACTTTGGTGGCGGACCTTTAACTGCGGGTATATATTCCGTGGTGTGTCGTCGTGTCTTGCTGCCATATCTGGCCATGTACGAAGGTTTATCCGAGTATTCCTTTTTCTTATCAGGCTTACTTTTGTCTACAAGGCCGTGCTACTACATGTCGTGTACTATTCTTTGAGAATCCGGGTATTCCTTGCTACAGGATCTTTTTATTTAAGACTTAGTATCCCGTCTTACTAGCTATTCTTTCTCGTTAAATATACATTTCACTCAGGTACCAAATGTCAGCAACAGATTCAATACCCGGCGGGGACCATAATACTCGGCCCGCAAACGAGATCTCCGGTCCCACCAATCCAGAGTTACAATCCACAAGATCATCAACCAACTCCAGCGGAACCACCCAAGACGGAACCGCTCCGAACAACCAACCGCATGAAACCATCACCGGTACCGGCGAAAAACCAAAGACGTCATCTGATATCAGAATGCCCAAATTACATGCCACCGAAACATCCACAAGCACTACAAACGCTCCGGCCATCCCCACTGAACCCCCGCGGGCAAAATGGTCTTTGAATCCTCTCCGTTGGGGAAAAATCCCCCCGGTCCCCGAAAAACGAATCCCGTCTTTGGAATATAACGCGTCTTTCTTCAGTTTGCTTTCTTTTCAATGGATGACCCCCATCATGACTGTAAGTCCACACACACACACACACACGGACCGCCAAGACTCGTACTCCCAAGCTAACATAGTGATAGGCTGGTTATAGACGGCCTCTTGAACATAACGATCTTTGGACTGTCAACCCTGATAGGGCCGTTCCATTATTAAGTGCCCGATTCAAAGAAAACTTCAAAATCCGCTCAGCAGTACCAGATCCCAAGAATGCACTTGCCTATGCCATCTGGGATACCTTTCGCTTCGAGTTCATACTCGGCGGTATCTGCCAACTGGTATCTGCAGTATTACAAGTCATGTCACCCTTTGTCCTGCGCTATCTGATTAGTTTCTCCAGTAAAGCATGGTATGCGCATAAATACGGCATGGAGGCGCCGCCCATATCCCACGGCATGGGCTATGTCGCCGGGATCACAGCCATGCAGATACTCATGAGTATTGCGAATAACCATTTCATATATCGCGGAGTCGTGATTGGTGGACAAACTAGAGCTGTCTTGATTAATGTGATCTTTGAAAAGGCCTTGAATATCAGTGGTCGGGCTAAAGCTGGGGGTCCCTCTGAGGAGAATCTTCCGGAGCTTTCACCCGAGGAGATGCTTGAGAAGGCGAAGAAGGCAGCGAAGAAGGCGAAGAAGAATAAAAAGAAGAAGGGGAAACGGGGCCCAGAGGATAATGAGACCGGCTGGTCAAATGGCCGGATTGTCAACTTGATGGGTGTAGATTCTTCCCGTGTCGACCAGGCCTTTGCCTTAGTTCACATTCTCTGGACAACACCCATCCAACTCATCCTGACTCTTGTTCTCCTCCTCATCAACCTCACTTATTCGGCACTTTCCGGCTTCGGTTTGTTAATCATCATGGTCCCCCTTCTAGCCCGTGCTATCCGCTCTTTATTCATTCGTCGTCGGTTCATCAACCAAGTAACCGATCAACGAGTCTCTCTGACCCAGGAAATCCTCCAGTCTGTCCGCTTTGTCAAGTTTTTTGGCTGGGAAGGTGCATTTGTCAAGAGATTGAACGGGATGAGAAACACCGAGATCTTTGATATCCAGAAACTTATGGCTACGCGGAGTGCTATCATGGCTGTTTCCATGTCTCTTCCGGCTTTTGCCAGTATGCTTTCGTTTATCACCTATACACTTACCGATCACGACATGAGTCCCGCCGAAGTTTTCTCGTCTCTTGCGCTATTCAATTGTCTTCGTATCCCGTTGAATATGTTCCCCATGGTTCTCGGAACTACCATTGACGCATGGCAATCTATCAAGCGTATCCAGGAGTTCCTTCTCGCTGAGGAAATGGCCTCCGATATTGAAATTGTCCGGACCAACGAGAAGGCACTTGAGTTACAAAACGCCTCATTCACCTGGGAGCAAAGCCAGAAACAAATCAAAGAAACACCCGAGTCTAATGGCAAACCCGAGAACAAGTCAGTGGCCCCCGAACCTCCAGCTGAGTCGGGAATCACCACTCCGGATCGGGACATCTTCACTCTCCAGGATATCAACTTAACCTTTGGTCGTAACGAACTCGTCGCCGTGATTGGTTCTGTCGGTAGTGGCAAAACATCTCTTTTGGCTGCCATGGCTGGAGACATGCGCCGGACGTCTGGTGAAGTATTCTGGGGTGCTGATCGGGCTTTTTGTCCCCAGTATGCTTGGATTCAAAATTCTACTATCCAGAAGAACATCATGTTTGGCAAGCCGTTTGATAAAGAATGGTATGAAAAGGTCATTTACGCCTGTGCCTTACAAGCCGATCTGGAGATGCTACCGAACGGCGACCAAACGGAAATCGGAGAGAGAGGAATCACCATTTCCGGAGGCCAAAAACAAAGACTTAACATTGCCCGAGCCATCTATTTCAACTCCGACGTCGTATTAATGGACGACCCGTTAAGTGCCGTCGACGCCCACGTTGGTCGACACATCTTCGATAACGCCATCTGCGGACTCCTCAAAGATAAATGCCGTATCCTAGCTACCCATCAACTCTGGGTTCTCGCCCGTTGTGACCGTGTCGTCTGGATGGAAAACGGGCACATTGAAGCCGTCGGGACCTACGACGAGCTCATGTCTTCGAATCCCGCTTTCCGCACTCTCTTGGAAACTACCGCGCAATCCGAGAAGAAACCCGTTGAAGAAGACTCAGAAAGTGATAGTGACAGTGACTCCGAAACCCCCCTTACGGCTAAGAAATCCGCTACTAAGAAGAAGAAGAAGGCTGCTGCCCTTATGCAACAGGAAGAACGTGCCGTGGCTTCTGTCCCGTGGTCTGTATATGCTACTTACATTCGGTCATCAGGACATATTCTCAACGCACCGTTTCTTATCGCCATGTTATGTATCGTGCAAGGCGCTAACATCACCATGGGTCTCTGGTTATCCTGGTGGACTGGCGACTCCTTTGGGTATTCTACCGGTAAATACATCGGGGTATACGTAGCCTTTGTCGTCGTACAGTGCGTCACATCCTTCTTCTTCTCTGCCACCCTCGGTGTCCTATGTACCCGAGCCTCCAAATACATGCTCCACGAGGCTCTCCTCCGGGTCCTTCGTGCGCCAATGGCCTTCTTTGATACCACCCCCGTCGGCCGTATAACCAACCGATTCAGCCGGGACGTCGACGTCATGGACAATGCTCTCACCGATGCTATCCGGATGTACCTGTTCACCGTGGGCAGTATCCTGTTCCTTTTTGGCTTAATCATCGCCTACTTCCACTGGTTCGCTCTAGCTCTTTTCCCATTGACGGTGTTATTCTGCTTCGCCGCTGCATACTACCGTAGCTCTGCTCGCGAGGTGAAACGCTTTGAAGCCGTCCTTCGTTCTGACGTCTTTGCCCGGTTCTCAGAGGGGCTGAACGGGGTTGCCTCGATTCGTGCATATGGCTTGAAAGACCGTTTTGTAGGCGAGTTGAGCGCCAGTATCGATGAGATGAACTCGGCATACTACTTAACCTTCTCTAACCAACGGTGGCTCGCTCTCCGTCTGGACATGGTTGGTTCGTTACTAATTTTCACCTGTGGCACTCTCGTCGTGACGTCTCGCTTCTCCGTATCCCCATCTACCGGTGGTCTCGTACTATCTTATCTCCTATCTATCGTCCAAATGATCCAATTCATCGTCCGCCAACTCGCCGAGGTCGAAAACGGAATGAACTCCGTCGAACGTCTAAACTACTACGCCGCCAACCTCGAATCCGAAGCCCCTCTACACACCGTTCCCGTCGCCGAGTCATGGCCTTCCAAGGGAGAAATCTCCTTCACCAACGTCGACATGCGGTACCGTCCAGGTCTCCCCCTCGTACTAAACGATCTCACCCTCCACATATCCGGCGGTGAAAGAATCGGAATAGTCGGACGTACCGGTGCCGGGAAAAGTTCTATAATGACCACTCTCTTCCGTCTAGTCGAGATCTCCTCCGGCAAAATCACCATTGACGGCCTCGACATATCCACCCTCGGTCTCCACGATCTTCGCTCTCGCATGGCAATCATCCCACAGGATCCCACCCTCTTCAAAGGCACCGTACGGACAAACCTCGATCCATTCGCTGAACACACCGATGCCGAACTCTGGGCTGCCCTCCGCCAAGCCGACTTAACCACCTCCGACGGAACTACCGCCCCAGAGGACTCAGACCCGGAGAAACAAGGAGCTTCGAACATCCACCTGTCCACCCCGGTAGACGAAGAAGGGTTGAATTTCTCACTGGGCCAGAGACAACTTATGGCGTTGGCGCGCGCGTTGGTTCGGAATTCTCAGATTATTATTGCGGATGAGGCGACGAGTTCGGTGGATGTGGAGACGGATGATAAGATCCAGAAGACCATTGCGACGGCGTTCAAAGGACGTACTTTGCTTTGCATTGCTCATCGGTTGAGAACAATCATTGCCTATGATCGGATTTGTGTTATGGATGCTGGACGTATCGCTGAGTTAGGTACACCCGCTGAGTTATGGGGTATCAAAGATGGTATCTTCAGAGGCATGTGTGCTAAGGGAGGTATCCGGGAAGAAGACATCATCGCGGCGAGCATGTAATTGTTGTAAAGAGTCTTATAGTCTCCATTAATGTAGCAGTAATTAACATAATTTCAAAACAATAACACGTATCAATGACGGTAATATCAGCCAGTACCAATAAGACCTTAGTAAAACAAGAGTAAAAACAGAATCCGTCCTTGCTAGTAGTAAACACTCTTCTTGCCTCCTGATTCCTTCCTCCCAACACCTTCAAACACGCCTCAAAATCAAAATCTCCCACTTTGTCTCCCATTTCCACTTCCGTGGTTCCCTCCCTGCGGAGGAAACATATTCGGATTCTCATCCAAAAGGTCCTCAAGATACGCACTTGGTGCCCGCTGACCAGCCGTCAAATTCACCGTACTCGAAGAAACATCCCGTCTCGCCGGGCCCACGGGACCTAACCGAGGAGATCCATCCGGAGAATCCCGCATGTAAAAGCTTCCGTTTCCGTTTCCTCCGTTGCGTGAGTCGGGACGCAGGTTTGACAAACCAATGTTAGTACCAACAGGTGGCGCAGGAGACGAAGAAGAAGCGTAGAAACCAGCAGGAAGGAACGAAGAGTTCCGGCCAGTGTTGAGACCAGCAGAGGGCGCGGCTGTTGGCGAGTAGAACAGGTTGGTCATGGAGGGAGTCGTGGCACTAACACGAGAACCCTTTCTGGCATTCCGGTTCGAGGCACCAGGGCCAGCAACACCAGCAGCAGCGGCGGTAGCGGCGAAGTCGGGGGTGCCATTACCAAAGTGTGGGCTGTTGGCATGGTTGCCGGCAACTGAAGGTGACGACTCGCGATCGGTATACTTGTAGAATGGCGCGGGGGCAGCAAGCGGGTAAGCGGCCTTGTCGTTGGCGCGGGCTTGAGCGCGGGCGGCGGCTTCCACGGACCGATGGAGCATGCAGGCGACGATTAAACGCCAAAGAAGGACAGCAAGAGCAAACGTGCCGAGAATGGCACCCACGGCGATGAACACGGTACCTTCGGGGGCTGAAGAACGGTGCATGAACGGGGCTTCATTTGTGGGAGGGACAGAGGCGGCCGGGTAACTGACAGAACTAGCGCCTGTACTAGAGATGGTTGGCAGTGTGGAAGTGCCTGAGGTGGTGCCAGTAGCACTAGATGTACTGGAACTAGCGGTAGTGGTGGAGGAGGTGGAGGAGACGGTGGAACTAGTGCGACTACTCGAGGAAGAAGAGGTCGAAGAAGACGAGGACGACGAAGATGAGGTAGTTTCCGCTGTACTAGAGGCGGAGGAGGCCGAGTCGGTGGTACTACTATCTTGACCGAGTGCGACGGGCACAAACACGGCCAGATAGGCGGCAGAAACGAGGAATTTGGAGTCGGCCATGGTGACAATGGATGAATAGGTGGATAATTACAAAAGAGTGAAGAAACGAATGAAGACCGCGATAGAGGCCGGCGTCAGTAGATGAGATGTCCGACTGACGTCTGTGGCTGCAGTGCGACGATAGTGGCGGGGAGACTAGAGATTATAGTTGACGGATAACGAGACAGGGCAGTATTATAAGTCGTCGTCGGAATTGATTTGTAGCGGTGGGTGAGTTCTTCAAACACACACACACAAGGATTTATTGAGGATAGACGGTCGGGACAATCTGGGTGATGATTAAGATTTTGATTAAATAAAGGACGTGATAAATAGAGAGAAATCCCTTGTGAATGAAAAAAAACGAAGGACGAAAAAAGACCGAAAATGAGGTCACCTGAATTAACGTGATGCCCCGATGAACGACGGGAGTCAAGAAAGAAGAAAAAAGAAATCAATTGACGATGCTCTCGATTGATGAGTATAATCGTAACGCCCGGATAAATTACAGTAGCCAGGGCCTTAAATAGCGCCTACAACCCGATTTCTTGGGGCGAAAACGAGCGAGCGAGCGAAAAAAGGGCAGGTTCTTTCGTGGTCTGGGAATTCGCCTTTCTTGAGTTGGAAAGTGGCACAGCCGGTACTACTGGCTGGTTGGTCCAGTGTCAGGGAGTTGCCGTTTTTTTTTTTCCTTTTTCTTCCTTACATTGGACTTGTTGTACTTGGAATGCTGTGAGGGCGGACAAGTTCTTTGGTTTTCGGACTTTTCTTGAATCTTACATAAAGTGGTGAATATACCGGGGGGTCCAGGTCTAGACATTTGAAATGACGAAAGTTTGTGCTACGCGATATATGTGTGTCTGTATGTCTGTAGATACGAAGGACCTGGCCATGTATGTACATGCATACATCATGGTAGTCTTGGTGAAGTCACACATGAGTCGATCACTGCAGACTTCTTACAAATACCAGTCTTCAATGTAAATATGTATCCTATTTCACAGTGCAGAGCCAAAGCATATTTCAACCAACCATTGGCCTTGAATTCAGTTTGTTTACAACATGCCGTCGATCCCTTGCCAAGTAAAACGCCACATATGATAGCTTCCGCCACATACGCCACATCTTATCGACAAGCGTGCAACCCCACTTAATTTTTGGTTCCCAAGATTTTCGAGGTTGGCGATGCGCATGCGACAATGATATGTTAAAAGACGGTACATTTAATCAATAATCTCAGTCAAAATGGGTGTCGCTAAGCGGACAAGAAAGTTTGGCCAAGTATGTTTCACCACTGACAATTCAGAACCCATTGAGACTAGAATATCCGACTAACACATCCTCACAGGTCAAGCGCATCATCGGCAAAAGTGAGTCTCCGCAGATCTCGACATCATCGACACCTACCCCGACGACCCGACCCGACTAACCAGCCCAATAGACGATGCCCGTCTCAAGGAGAACAAGGAGAAGGCGGATGCTGCCAACGCTAAAAAGACTCAGGAGTCCAAGACCGATGAGGTAGTTCGTGAGATTGAGGCTATGCCTTCCAATCTTTTCTTTCAGCACAACACGGCCCTTGTGCCCCCTTACAACGTCATTGTCGATACCAACTTTGTCAACCACTCGGTTTCGCGCAAGTTGGACCTTCTTGGTGCTATGATGGATTGTCTGTATGCCAAATGCAATATCATCATTACCCAGTGTGTCATGGCTGAGTTGGAAAAGCTCGGCCCAAGATATCGTCTGGCTCTCAAGGTTGCCAGAGACGAACGGTGGGAAAGATACCGCTGTCAACACAAGGGAACGGTGAGTTTACCTGGGGAAAAGGATACCTGGACAGGTGTCTCGGAGATGGTGGTAGCTACAGGGAATATGGTTTAACTGACTGACTTTTGTTTCTCTTACACAGTACGCCGATGACTGCATCGTACAGACTGTCCAAGCTGCGCGGGTTTACATTGTGGCTACCAACGATAAAGATCTTCAGAGACGTATCCGTAAACTGCCTGGTGTGCCGCTGCTCAAGGTGGGTCGTGGCAAAATGTTCATTGAGAGGCTTCCAGGTGCACCGGAATAAGAGGTGCGTGGGACACATTCACATTAGTTTGACGGATACAAAGAAACTGGGATGGGCGTTGGGGGTGTCTTCTTTTTGCATTATACATGTTTGGTTACTGCCTGTGTTTTTTTCTCCGAATTCTCGATTGCATTTGGATTCAATAGACTCTGAATTTCTGCATGTCATGTCAAGCTAGCTATTGAGATAAACCCTGTTTAAGTGACAACCCTGTTTGCATCCATGTTCAGTAATCATTTCCGGATCAATCAAGTTCCGGGTTTTTTGTCACCTTGGCCAGGCGACTGTGGCTTACAGGATGATGAAGTTCAAAAGAACAATGGTGTGTTGCCCGACATAACCAAGACCATAAGCAACGCGGGGTTGTTTTTCAGCCTATGAATCTATATCATTTGTCAACAGACAACACTATGATAACTTTAGATAATCTAACTTGAACTTATGTCCTTCTAGCTTCCTCACATCTCAATATCAACCCTAATTACTACCAAGCTATAAAGTCAAGGCCGATCTGCCGAACAATGGTACCGCCCTAGTTTACAGTTTTGTAATCAAGGCAAAGCATGTGAACTACATATCTAGACGACCTATCCTCGACAGACATAGCAAACTTTCCCTTTGACACCAATTACTTTCAATTCTTACAAGTCCCTTGTGTTATCTGTTCACCTCAGAGTTGGCTTGTCAAGCCTCGACTTAACTACAATAAACCATCTTACCCCACCTTTCTTTGTATAACACGGTCTTTTTTTTCTTCTTCATCAAGCCTTAATCGTGTGCGTGCGGGGTCTCCCAAAGCTTCTTGATTTCTCTTTGTTACCTCCGTTCAACACCGGCCGCGTTTCCTCTTACCGCTTTCGGATATCCTCCATGCAAGAGAGTCAAGGCAAATCCCTCTATTATATGTATAAGCATACCAGGACGAGCCTTGAGCTTTGGTACCCTGAGTCGCAGCATTAACAACTGGAAGTTGTGTTGGATTTGACAGGTTACCCACTTTATCGCTTGTCGACGACTCAGTTTAGACTGCGTTTCCCTTTTTTCTCTTTCCTAGTTTGGTTACAAGGTTCGGACGGGTCAAAAGAGTGAACCCCATAGGTTGACACAGTCTGCCACTTACATAACAATTCTCAGGATACAACCTACTCCTTACATAACATTCAATCATCACAAACACCACCATAATGCCAGACCAACAAAAGCGAAACCGCATCGTCTTGTCATGCGCTCCATGTCGAACAAGCAAACTCAAATGTGATCGTCAATCACCATGTTCACAATGCATCAAAAAGTCCCGCGTCGACTTATGCGAGTACGCTCCGAAACCACCACCACGCGAGCGCCGACGCAAAAATGGTCCCAAGACTATGGCCGCTCGTCTTCATAAACTTGAGGCTATGGTCCGGGAAATGATTGATGCTGGCCTTGTCGGAGTGGGCCCCGACGGGGAAGTTATCATCCAGGAGGGAAAATCAGCGGTTAAGAAGACTCACACAATGAACCATGAGACTGTTGGGTGTCCGCATGATGAAGGCGATTTTGGAGAAGATGACAATGAAGAGGACGGTAGTGATGAGGATTACGACCATCATGACGGTGTGGGCACTCATATGACTCCTGAGAGTATCGACCATGTGCAGTCGCCATCGGAAAACCCACGGATACACAAGACCGGACAGGTATTACCATTTGTCGGGGCAACACAGTTACGAGCTATGCTTGATGATGTAAGTTTTTTATTGGTAAATATGGTGGATTAGTTCTGACGTCATTATAGATTGAACAAATGAAGGAGTACTTTGACGACACAGAAGAGGAAGATGCCGACCAGATGGAACAAGATGACGAAGTGGTGCCACATAATGAAAAGTTGTTGTTTGGCTCGGATCTGTTTGGAAGTCGACACGAAATTCTTGCTTTGTTCACAGACCGGGCAGTAGTAGATCAGTTGATTGAGTGCTATTTTGCCTCATTAAGTGCCTTTAAGTGTAAGTGACTCAACCAGGCTAGTTCAATGGTCGATAGACTAACCCCCCACAGTACTTATCCACCGGCCTACATTTCAACAAGAATATGATCGCTTCTGGGAAGCCCCATATGATGTCTCACTTACATGGCTGGCCAATCTCTGTATGATTTGCAGTCTTGGAATCTTCCTAACACATTTTGGAAATCCTGATGATCTTGCGTTTCTTCCAAATCCCGAAGACCATGTGCAACTTGCCCAGCGCTATCAGGCTGCTGCTGGGTGGTGTCTTGTGAACGCTCGTTTCTATAACCCCAAGGTGGCAACCATCTCACCAATATTGCTACTCATTGAGATTGTATACCTACAAAAGCACGGTAATCAAATGGACGTTTACGTGCTTTGTGGTATTCTCATTAGATTAGCTTATAAGCTAGGTCTACACAGAGACCCGGATGAGATGGTTAATATTTCGGTGTTTGACGGCGAGATGCGTCGCAGACTTTGGGCTATGGTTATGTGTATGGATGTACTCATCTCTTTTCATGTCGGTCTTCCCAATATGATCAATTTTGCTGAGGTTGATACCAGGGTCATGGGAAACTTCTGGGACACCGATATGACACCAGACATGGCGGAGCTTCCTCCGAGTCGACCCTTCGACTCATCATCACCGCTAGCCTATCCCATCGCCAAAACGCTTATGGCCTCTGCTTTTGGTCGTGTTACCCGTCAGGCCAACGCCTTAGCCGCCCCAACACTCAGCGATATTAAGCGCCTCGATGACGCCTTGGTGGCAGCTTGGTCAACCACGCCTGACTTTCTCAAAGTACAATCTTTCCGCGGAAAGCTGAGTACAACTCCGGTACAAATCATCCGTTCTTTTACTATAACTGGTATGTACTTCAAGGCTCGCTGCGTCTTGCATCGTCGTTTCCTTACACAAGTCCCGCTGCATCGGGAGTATCGCCACTCACGACGTATCTGTCTCGAGAGTGCTCTTGCACTTCTTGACTGTCAAAATATTATTTGGGACATCATTCGGCCTATAGCTATTTTGGAGTCTTGTGCTTGGTTTGTTGGGGCTCTTTGTGTTCATGATTTTCTTCTTGCTGCCTTTATTGTCTATATGGTGGCCCAAAGTCCGGATTACCGCCCTGATGGCGAAACTACCGGTAGTGACGACTTCATTGGTCCCAGCAAGTCTTCTCCTCGGCCTAGTCGTGCGCAATTGATTACTATTTTGCAACAGTCAAATGCAGTTTGGGTACAATTAGCAACGGGTGCTAGTGACTTCAACAAGATGGTTGATGTTATCGCTCAAATGCTCCGGAAACTGGGGGCTGATCCGACGCCACCGGCGCATCTCATGAGAACTGAAGCAGTAGAAAAGGCGAACATTGTTGAGCCATTGCCAGCAGCAGCGGCTGCAGCTTTCCGTGCAATGAGTGTTTCTACGGGATATAACAGCGGTAGCAGTATGCAAGGATCTTCACCGGCTGCTTTTCCAACAGGTGCCGAGTCAGAGGGTTCTCGGACAGGTACAATAAGTTTTGCTAGTGTAAGCCGGAACGCAGATGCCGGAATTTCGGCTAGAGTTACGGTTCCGGCAGCGGATCCGTTAGGATTCCCAGTGACAGGTGACGGGGTTACACAGGGAGCGGGTACTGTTATGGAGTCCAATGCTCTGGCTCAACAAGTAATTGCGGATCAACAAATGCAATGGCTTGAGTTGCAGCAGCAGCTACAACAAACTCGGGAGGGATCAAAACCACAGCAGCTTGGGTTTGCACCACAAATGCAACAGATTCATGAGGAACAGTCGCAACAATGGCTACCTGGTGAGTTTGAACAGCATATAGTGAATCAACAAAAGATTCAGGAACAACTAGAGTTTCAACAGCGGCAGCAACAGGAGCAACAAGAGCAACAAAGACGGCGGCAGCAGCAACAGCAACAACAACAACAACAACAACAACAACAACAACAACAACAACAACAACAACAACAGATGCTGCAGCAACAAATGCAACAGCAGCAAGATGTTCAAACGGATATGTGGACATCGTCTATGCTTCCTCAACAATGGCCACCCACTATGGTCCCTGCCGGGCCGGCTCCCGTACCAACGAATCACATGCCTGTTATAACCGGCACAACGTGGGTAAGTTTCTCTATTCTATTCACTCCAACTACGTATGCATGCAGGCTACTAACTCCGTTCTCGCAGCGCATGTTTGACGGTTATCTCTCTCAAGGCATGGAGACAGACTTTTCTCTTGAACCCATGTTGAACCCGCCGATGATCAACACTCAAAACCCACAAGGCCAAATGATCAACGGCAACATGTGGCTCAATCCAGACACTCAGGGCCAAGCACATGCCCACCATCTGTGATCCTCTTACACATAATCCACCCCCACGATTCCTCTCTAGAAGTCTTCTTTTCTCACATCCTTTCATAAATTCGGCTTCCATCATCCTTCTTATAAATGTCGTCATTAGTTCTTATCTATCTAAGGGTTAAAGGAACTCTCGTTTCAAAAGACTTAATTTTTTCCAGATTTGGCGACGGCAGAGTGGCGACGGCCCTGGCGTATTTCGGGGTTGTGTGCCGAACTAGGGTTACGGACGTACAGATGATTGGGTTGTTGTTTCGTTGCAGGGTGATATCCATGGTATAAACGTTACGTCACAACCCTCTCGTTATTCTAGTTCTTACCCCATGTTACGGGGAAGGGTTCCATTCCCTTTCGGGGTTGATGGGCGGGGCGGGGG
>JMSH01000048.1:0-21181 GCA_000712465.1 Huntiella moniliformis
TCTCACTCGCCATATTTTGGTCCTTTTTGTGCCGTGACTTGAATCCTTTGCAAATTTCCACAGGAATGGATGATGTTGGAAGTTCACAGAAGACTCCGTGAAGACGATGTGTTGTTCGCAGTATCTCGAGATACTTTTCAAACTTACAGTATCCATGACATCATTGTGCATATGCACGGACCAGTCCTTGTCACCCGAACAATGACCAGATCCCCGTCAATTTCTCACTTACATGGTCTCGGGATGTTTCCCTTTGTACATTCACAACTACCCCATTAGATAGGCAGCACATTGATTGAACGAGTATCTTGGGAAGATCCAAAGATTTTCTACACGGACGATATCGTACAATAAAGGCCTTGTCATCATGTATCTTACTTCCTACACTAAGTTATCCTTGGCCGATTTGATTGCATGACCTGTATCTTCCAAACTTCCCCATATCTATTTATCGAGCCACAGGTTCCCAAACCACGCCAGTACATAGCTAAGATAGTTACTCCAACAAAATTACCACAAACGGACTGTGGTGTTGAACTCTGCTTACAAATGGAAGTCAAGAAAATCGAAAGTGTGTATAGTCATTCTACCGTGTGCCCCGCCCGTTTACCTTGAATCAGAGCCCGTCTGCCCCAGCTCTTAGACTTGGGTTTTCTTGTTTTTTTCATCCCCTCTGTCCCCTCGTTGTATCCGCTGATTCAGACTTATGTCCCCGCCAGATAAGAATGGACGTTCATGTTGCCGGGTAATCTATGATCAAGACATAGAGACCTTCAACAGTCTGTATGTTTTGATTGTGGCTTATTCTTTAACAAGTGTGCCTTGTTTTATGCTGAGGGGTCGTAAAGTTTAGCCTCGGTTTTGGATCCGAGGGGGCATTGAGTGGTCCCGTCTGTAACCAAATCAATCTAAGTTAATTCAGTTATGGAATTAATAAAGACGACGTCAGGACGTGCGGTCGATGATGTCGTACATTTAGCATATCTGCGTGGTCCCTGGAGGTACTAAAGACAGTGAAGAGGCTTCCCGGGACCTGTTTGTCACTTTTGTTTCGTGTTATTACTATTATATAGGCCGAAGTCTAAGGCGAAACTGTTGTGATTGGCAACGATAAATCTAAAGCCTATGAAAATATGATCCAAGGACACTCATAAATGATGTCAATCTTCTTCTCTCTACACACTGTAGTCTCTCCTTGTCCTTGTTTCTCTCATGTTCCCATCGTAGACCCCTTCAGCAACTCCGGCATGATTCACAGCTCTAAGGGCACTCACCTGCTTCTACTCTTCTTACAGACCCTGCACCATCACCCGTTCTATTTCGCCATTGCTAATGTGGGTTGAGTGAGGTAGAGATTAGAGCATGGAGGAGGCGCCAACATGTGTGTGTTTGATCTAGTTGGCTCGCTATCTATATAGAATCTAGTTTGTTAGAAGTTACGCTGTGTACATATGTACATGCTCTTGTACAACGCGGATGTCAATATAACAGATGGTCCTCGGGCAAGCCACGTTCTCATAGTGGGGCTCGCCGTCCATACGCTTGCCCACTTATTGACAGTCTTGCTAACCACCGACCGGTACGACCCCGTACCTGCACTTACTTCATCTCAACACTTGACTCTATTCCACCCTCTTGGTAGAGTCAGTTACGGTACACATTGACTGTGACACCCACAATAAGACTAAGTGAAGTGAGAGAATCGTGTGTATGTTTACCTTCGGACACGGAAGGTCTCAATCTCACGTCAATTGTGATCCTACCTATACAGGTAACTTGCACTTGCGGCTTTTCCAAGGTCTTAGAAGACCCTAGTCTGGCACCTTTGCTCCAAGTGAACAACACCTCGATATCCGTCAACGACCGCAACCAAGCGGAACAAGTTCTTGGATTGACCACGATACATGCTCCGAACTTCAGCCTCGCCAATGTACGAAAACTGTGTAGATCCCATAGTTCGGATCCAGACGCCGTACGGGGTTTGCATCAAATCACAGAGGCTTTCCCTGAGTCGTGAATTCAACTACGGCGGGATATTGAAGCAAGTGGATTCCAGGAAAGTTCGTGGAGAGAGCGACTGGAACGGGCCGGTAGTGCTCCTGTGAGGAGGGTTGACTTATGCGAGCGAATTGACATTCTTGTCGGAAACGACTTGTCGTCCACTAGTTGTGTCCGGGCAATGAGCCGCTAAATGAAAGATCGACTGTATGGGACACCCGGAAGTGCACATCGCATCCGCTGTCTGGCCGGTGGCAGTACGCCATGCTCCGCTCCCGCCATGTCCTGTTTTAAGCCTGGTCAGAAACTGTTTTCGAGGCGTGTTAGCTGTTTCCTGACCCGTGTAACCTTCCAATATGCACCAAACTAACCATCCCGCCCCGGATCTGCCTGTAAAACCTCTACTCTCCCAACTCCTGCTCCTCTCTTATCCGTCATCCACTGCCTATCCGCCCTCTCCCCACTTGCCAATAAAACGTTGGCGGCATGTGCTGCTTCTGTACGCAGGTATTCATAGTTAGTCGGCGTGTTTGTGGTTTGCGCAATCCGCACAAGCACTGTCTTTCATGCCTGCAACTTCTGTCACATCGCATACGTTCAAGTATGGAGCTATCAAGAGAATATATAGCTGATAAGATATGTTTTGCCCACGGCCTACACCTTTTAACGACATAGACGATAGTACTATGACAAAGTTAGACTTCACTCTCGACTGTCCAACATGTTTTGATCTAGCAAGAGTGTCATTGGCGGGGTTATGTAAAAAAGGCAGACATAGTACAAAATTTGCCTTTTGGAGTATCAATATCGGACGAGATCATTCCGCAACATCTATGTTAGACATGCGAAATAGTCTTCTTTTGGTACTGAATACTGAGTTGCCTAGGCTTGGTAAGTAAGCAGGAGCATCAGTAGACAGAGACTGATATGTACATATATAGGTCTCCCGGTATCCTCTAGTCTCATAGACGTTCGAAATGTTTGCATAAATGTATGTACACATGTGTACAAACTCAACTATATAGATACATACAGATGGGGCGATTTCGGGAAATATCCGGTAATTCATAGAGCGTATGAGATTTACAGGGGCTGTAATGCAACTCTGGGGCTTCACGAACGTGTAATAAATATCATGAAGTCTATGAAGTCGGTAGCACCATCCTTGCCTCGATCTTTATGACAGGTTGAGGAGGATGCTTACTGTCACAAAATTCAAAGACCATAGTGGCCACGGCTTCACTGGATTGTCCTTCAACAGAAAGAATGGCAAGGTAATAAACATATGACTATACAACATCCACGATACAATGAGTAAATACACGAAGCTAACACTGTCAGCCCCCTCTACTACTGACTCATAAAAAGCACTCAATCGACTATCGTGAATCATGCTCCGAGTATAACCACCGGGCTATCAACGAAGTAGCTAGAAACTTGAGATGGTGTTCATCTTGCACTGAAATGCTCTCTGGGGTCGTGTTAGTTAAGAATTGCTTCACATGCAGAACAAACTTTTGGGTTGGAGCAGAGAAGTGGTATGTCTATAAATTCTCCAATGGTCATACTGAAAGTGAGTCTGAGAACCCACCGGACGGGAATGACCCAAGATGGTGGAGCTTCACAGATCCTGATATACAACGGCTTCTCAATTGCAGAAAAACGTACGGAGATGGTGGGCTATTTCCCTGGTTATTGCCCGTCAATGATACCGATGGCAAGGCCATTGCAAAACTAGAGTTAACTCCTGACTGTCCTGTATGCTTCAGTTTGGCTAGAGTCCTGGTAACCAAGGTCCGCGAACAAGCAAACCCGGAGACAAAAGTCGTGCTCAAAAAGCTCAAGTACAACGCTAAATACTACGCTCAGCCAATGCTAACAATAGTTGGGGATGTTTTACCCGTGAAACTGGACATTGAGTGGTACGAAGATGGCCAAGAAACAAATAAATCGGAGTTTGCTTTTCTTAGTTTACATCTGGATCATAAAGGGGGGGTTCCGAGATTCTCTCATTTTGAGACTAATCGGTTTAATCCCAGATTGTTGAAACAGCATCTGTTTGAACAGCTTCCAAGTAGAGAGGATTGCAGTCTAACGGTAATGAATGATCAAAATCCAGGTAAGTATCTTGTTAACCTTAGCAGAATACCAGTCTAACATGTATTCATACTCGTATAGGCCTGCCCTTATCCTTTCGTCTCATTGACGTACAAAAGAAGTGCATCGTGACTGTTGGGAACGTCAATGTCAAGTACGCTGCCATCAGCTACAGATGGGATCCAGATGACCTCAACATGCTTGAGGAAAAGACCGAGTCTGTCTTCGACAAAGCAGGCTCATTGTCTTTAAAGACCATGTCTAAAACGTTACACGACTGCATGGAGCTAGCTTCATACTTGGAAATTCCATATATCTGGGTTGACCGATACTGTATCATCCAAAATAGTGACGCCGACAAAGCCCAGCAGATCGATGCCATGGGCAACATCTACGCCAAGTCGTGGCTAACCATAATGTGTGCCATTACCAAAGATATTCACTCTGGGCTTCCGGGCTTTAACCGCGACTTTCCCGGAGAAATATACGTCAATGGTCCAACGAACGGTCGTGGAACCGCCGGCACCTGGTTCATCTGGCCACCCCAGTCTCAGCCCGTATGGATGACACGCGGTTGGACTATGCAAGAGGAATATCTATCCCCCCATCGGCTGTACATGACAGACTATGGTATCTTGTGGCATATTAAATGTCCTACTGTAGTATATCCCGAGTCCGCCGATGCAGCCGAGGTAAACCCCCGCTACGAGTGTTGCCCCAACGTCACCAAGGTCCCATCAGAAGCCCTCACGACATATGCCGGCCGGGAACTGACGATGAAAGAGGATAGAATTAACGCTGTTGCTGGGCTTTTGAAAACCCACGGAGTCGACCATTTATATGGCATTGGCATAGATAACATCCGGTTTAATCTACTCTGGGGAGTCTCTTTTCGTGATATCCCCGGGACAGTGGGTACCGAGTTCCCAACTTGGTCATGGGCTTACTTACAGAGAAAGGTGAACTGGCCGGAAATTCTTGCAGATGAGATACAACCTAAATGTCTGATATTCCATGCGAAAACATCTGTGGAAGAGCGCGGTTCCTTATCGGAGCAAATGGGTCTGTCGATGAGTTTTATAGACAGTTTAAGTGACAAGCACATAGTTCTATATGGTAGAGCGAGACCCCGCAAGTTTCGCGATACTGTTGAATTTGACGAGAACGGAAAAGACCCGGATACACCTGGGCTCTTGATCATCTATGTGTATAGAGTATCTAGGCAAGCCTCTGGACTGTTATATGGATTGGTGATAGAACCTTTCACCCCACCCTCTGGTCTTGCACAGGAAGGCGTCATTCATGCTCGACGTGTTGGTCGATACTTTGGCGGTGCAACAGCACCGGTTTATTCTAGTGAACAGGCGACCTTTCTCAAGGTATACGGTACTAGAGCACCGGTATACGAAAAACCACCTTGGTTTCGATCAAACGTAACCCAGGGTTCTGAAAAGCTAAAGAAATTTAAACTCCGGATATCATCAACCCGGTCTAAATTGGCAGTTCGCGTCTCCAGAAAGATAAAGTATAACCGGTACATCCGTAAATACCGGAAGATATCCCGGCGGACTAGAGGCGGTGTAGACTTTCTCCGGAGTAGCGGACGGAGACGGAAACGGTTTCAGAGGACTTTTGAGAAGCGGGAATCACGGGTTTTGTTGAAGCAGGATGTTTTTAGGAAAAAGGCCCCTAATAGGGAGTTCATTGCTGCGGAGGCTGAATCGGCGAACCCGGGGTATATTACTGCTGTTTTACATTGAACATTTCGATTCTTACGTAGTTGAACATTCTATGAGATTATGATCATGTGCGGTGGTCTGTAGGCTGTTGACTTTTGTGGATATAGATTGATACGGACGTCTAGTTCATGTTACACGGTTATCTTTGTTTTTCAAAGATAATTCTGTGTTACGGGAGCCGGAAGACTTCTACGGTACATATGTCGCTAAGATGCGGCGGCTGTTACTGTGTATCCGGACCCAGCAACAGTCCGCACTACTCAAGTAAAGAGCCCGAAACCCCAAGGCATTAACATAAATGCAAGTACAACAAATGGTATGTATCTGGTTTGATTTGACGCAAAGTTCCTCATCGCCAACGCTGAGACTTTGTAACACGACCTAGACGAATGCTCAATGGAGTCATTCTCCCCTTTCGAGGATTGTTCTTGGCACAAATTTGACTAGCATGACCACTGAAGAGGTCATGATAGCTTCGAAAGTGCCGGAGTTCAAACTTGTTTTTGTATATAGTTAGAAATGAAATAGTCATTTAATCAACTGCCGCTGCGGATCCCAAGTAAAAGATGCAACGCGAACGTGCAGTATGTCAGTTATGACTTGACAAAGAATATGTGTTGAGGAAAGAATGAGCAAGAAGGAAAGTTTCTTGGGAGGCGCTTGTTCCGCTTGATATATAAATTTGTTGTGGAGCCGGTGACTAAGCAGGTGGGTACGACCCAGCCAATTAGATTATGTGATTAGCCGGGATTCTACCGGCGCAAAAGACGACGAAATCACAACGTAGTGTGGATGCTGGAAGTGTCTATAGCCCAATTGCATGATCAATACAATATGAATTGCAATGAAAACAAGTTTTGAATCAGACCAAGTGTGTAAATAATAACCGTGTACACAGAATAGTGATATTCCCCAGCTTTGTAGAAAGTTACCATCTTTATGGCGTCAGTCCTTTATATATACAGAACAAGTGTATAAAAGTCAATTAACAACCCTCAACGCCCAAGCGCAGGTAAACTCATCGCGTGCCGTGTTCCCACTACACATTCTTTGTCCTTTCACCACATCAACCTACATCTCAACACCACGCATTACCGCATATATCCATTGAAATCCAAGCTGGGCTTGTGACATCCTCTATAATTCCACCACCCTCATAATCCAAAAGCCACGACACCCAAAGCCAGCTAGCCAACACCACCACCATGTCCTACTGGCCAACGTCAGTCTTCCACCCTCCTAACGAAATCCCCATCTAACCCACCACAGTATCAAGAGTGTCGCCATAATACTCGGCCCGCTCCTTCTCCCCCGCGCTATAAGTTTCTACCGCACGCAACGCGACGCCGCCACCATCCACGGCCTGAAACCCAGAGCCCTCCCCGAACCCGTGTATACCTCGCTACTTCTCCTCGGCACCCTCACGACATACTACCTCCTTGCTCTTGTGTTTCGAGCCCCCGAGAATATCTTCACTTTGACCGAGTCTCGTCTGCAAATCACCCCCGATGTCCTCTTTAAGCGCTTTTCCTCCACTATCCGGCCACTTACCGAAGATGATAAAATCCTCCGGGCCCGTTTCGCCTCCATGGAATCTCGCTTGTTATACCTCAAATATGGTCCTGAAGTTCTCCAGTCATGCACCTTCTGTACCAGTGAACGCCCACTAGTATACTTCCTCTACGCCCTCCCAAGCATCCTAGCCCCCCACCTATTCAACATTTTCTTCCTCGCCCTAATCACATCGCCCCTCCTAAGCGGGCGTTTCACCTCCCGATTCCGCAGCCCCATAATCACGGCTTCCCTAGTCTTCACCGTAATCGACGTATACACTCTATACTCACACCCGCACCAAGAAAACGCCAAAGCTCTTCGTCTCTCCGAACTCAACATGTACCACTGGCGATCGCGCAACCTCCGGTTCTTCGGCCTCGTAATCCTCAACAGCATCTTCGCCATTATTTTCTGGTTATCCGCGACGAACCGTGCTTTCGTTACCCCGCCACCAGCAGCTATGCGTGTTGAAGCCATGAACAAGAACCTGATGGGCCTTTTGGCTAAGTTGAATGCCGTGGGTATTCTCCGGAATACGGTAGTGCGGAGCAAGGAATTGCGTGACCATGCCAATACCTACTGGGTCAGTGAAGTCAAGGTTACGAATGAATTGATGGACGATGAGGAAGTAAAGGATAGTATTGAAGATGCAATGGAAAACAACCGCATCGACGTAAAAGCGGTTACGGAAAGTGCGGCACAATACGCTTCCAACATTTTGGGCCCATTCCTAGCTCAAGCCGAGGCGAAAGCAAAATCAGACCAGAGTCCTGACAATTAGAAAGGACCAACACATTTATTCATTTAGATTTTTTAGAATTCCTGTTCAATGGTAGAATGTTCCATGCAAAATGTATTCAAACAAACCCGTCTAAACCAAGGCCAAACATTACATATCATCCAAATTCCCATCTTTCGAAAGATTGGGCATCTAACCACGGCTGCTTTCCGCCCGTGTTCCAACACTGGAAACACTGTTATTCCGCTCACTCTCGCCATCTTGGGCGCTCTGTTGCAGGAAGTGTGACCACAGGTCCGTAAGTGTTTCCTTGCTCGACGTACCAGACGTCCCACCCGCCTCAGGGTTTGAAAAGAACTCCGAGTGCAAACTAGGGCTACTTGGTGTTCTACCAAATGGCGACGCTGGCAATCTAAGTGAGTTGGTGGCAGTTCCTGGACGGGCAAGACCAGCCTGTTCGCGCTCTCCGTCAGTGAATTGCAGATATGAGGCCATGACTTGCAGAATCTGGAAACGCTTGGGATCTGACCGGTCAAGGGAAAGGAAGTGTACAAGCTGGTTGGTGACGATTTGTCTATCAACTTGGTCTTGAGGCTTCGTCTTCTTCATGTACCGGAGCGCCTTGGTGAGGTGTTCATTCAACACGATAGCCTCATGTCTCAACTTGCCAATAAGGAGGTTCTTCTCATTCACCTCCTTCTCAAATGGCGCAGCACGTTCAAGCTCCTTTGACAAGGTTTCCTTCTCCACAACCAATTTCTCAGCCTTCTTGAGAGCTTCCTGGGCAGTCTGTTTCAACCCCTTGAGTTGATCCTCATGTGACTCAACCATTTCCCGGAGTTCCCTCCGTCTGGTCTCTTGAAGCTCGGCAAGCGCTCTTTGTAGTTGTTCGATAGTAACGTCTTGCTGATCCTTGAGTGTGTTGACTGTGAGATACGACTCATTAAGTTGTCCAAGCTGCTCTTCCAAACTCGCCACTTTATCAACGTATGAGTCCTTGAGGGCGCGTTCCTCCATAGCAATGACTTCCCATTCTCCCATGGCGCTACTGGTAGATTGCAATTCCTCGCGTAGTCGTTTGATACTGTCTACAAGGTCTTCCTTTTCCTTGCTCCAGTTGTGCGCCGAGAGGTTATTCCGACTCCGAATGTCAGACAGTTCTCTGTTTGCCTCCTGTAGTTGTTGGTTAAGCAAATTTACCTTTTCCTCTGTCGCAGCAACCTGCTCGCTCAAAACAGAATTTTGCGCCTCGAGTTCATCTGCGCGATCCTTGGCATCGTCCACATCCTCTTGGCTTTGGTTCAACTTTTCCCGGACCGTTAACTTGATCTTGTCAATACGGTCATGAAGAGCATCGTAGCGCTCTTCAGCATCATCTTTTTCTGCGGTGACCTCTTCAATTTCCTTCTTGAGTTGTGCCACTTCAGACTCGTGTGATTCTTTCAGCTGGGCAAGCTGGGCGCGGAGCTCTTCGACTTCGGCAGACGTTTCTGTACTGCTCTCCGGGTGTGAGACGCCATTTGTTTGTGGGGCAGTCGTTGTTTCTTCTTCGGGTTTCGAGTGTATAGGTAACTCCTGTGTCCGAGGAAGACATATTGTTAGCAGTCTGATTTGGTATCACACGAACTTAAGACATGCTTACTTGGGTAGCAGTGTCACCGTTAGCCTCTACTAGGGTCTGGGCGACTTCCTTTGGAGACTCTTCTGGCTCGACATCAACAGTTCCGTTGGTCTTTTCAGTAGAAGCGGCAGCCTGGGAAGCAGCTTCTTTTGCCAAGTTGTTCTTAGACTTCTTTTTGTTGTTTCTCTTCTTCCCGGGGGTGAGATCTATATGGAGACACGACGGCGGTTAGCTACTGCAGTAGGCTCAGGGTATAACCGAATAGGACAACCGGATCATGCATTCTGACGTCAAGGGCCTGGCATAAGGAGGATTTCCCATGGCCAAGGACAGAATCGCCAGAATAACTCAATCAGGACGGGTTGCGCGTGGTATGGAGACAAGCGTACTAGCTGGTGGTGGTGGTGCTGACATGGTGGACAGTTTTGTGGATTTGCAGGTTGAAAAAGTGGGTTGATCAAGGTAGTCGTCGTCAAGACGTCGCTTCTCGAAGCGTGATGGTTGTAATGGCGGTAAATATGGTGGTGTTGAGTATGTATGTACCGACTGCGACTGTCCGGCAGACGATTAGAGTCAATGTAGAGTTCAAATGTCTCGGTTTCTCGAAGCAACCAATCTTTTTACAGATGTGCCAAGTGTAGACAAGGGAACAGAGCGACGAAGACACGGCGATGCGGGCCAATGATGCGAACCAATGATGCGAAAGTCTTGTAGTGACGGCTGGGAACCCACAGGCGGATGCGGGATCAGATACCACAGGGTTGTATGTAGGCAAAGAAACCAGGGCCTAGCGCAAGCAGTTGATCGAGTTGCATATATCGAGTTGAGTTCAACCAAATCGAGAAGGGCTATAACGTCTATCGTGTGTATAAAAGTGGGTTTCGCTGAGCTCTGCGATGCTGATATATTGGATTTTGGCGGGCAATCACCAAGGAATCAAGTGGGGGGGTTTGCTTCGTATTCACAGCTTCGTCGTCACCGATGGACGTTGTTTTCTCGATGCGGATTGTAGCGTAACGGGGCTTCGCAGTGACGAATGGAATGGGCTAAACAAGGCGAAGGTGGATTGTTTAAAATGCATAAATTTAGAATGTATATATATGGCACACGATGCCTTTGAGTTGATTTAACAATCAATAGTATGTAGTATAGTTTGTCAATGGTCTGTAGTAAGAGTTGAAGCTGGTTTAGTTGTTAAATCACCAACTGCGCAGTTAACGTCAATTCTTTTTGGAGCTTCCACATGCCTGCTGATGTCTAACAGCCGATACTCATTGGTTACTACCCGTTCATCCACCAATTTGAGTCCTTCAGCGCCCTCGTGCACACGTAAGCCACATCTTTAGCGGCTCCCCAAGCTCTATAAAACTTGATATTTCAGCGGTCCTACGTGGCAAAGGACCCCGTAAATTACAGGGCCTTAACTCTGAAACTCTAGCGGAATGTGGAGATCCTAACAACCACCAATTTCATAACCACGGTCTGCAGCCACTTCAATGTTTCTGCGCCGGGAATTGTCTGCCACGTCCGGGGAAATTCAACTCCCGCCTTACTCTTTTTTGTGCGTTTGCAGTGGTTGTGGCTGATCATGCCGTTTTCCCCGCAATACAACCAACAAACTAACAAATCCAAACATCAGGAACGTCCACTACTTTGCCACATAAAATCTAACCAAACTAAAATTAAACCCTTTACATATTCTCAACCCTAACGGGATGTTCCTCTGCTGACTAAGCTAATAAGTGGGAAGCAAAAAATTGCCAATATATCTTGAGCAAGGAACGTTGTGCTATCTTTCTTCCTTTCTCTTCTTCTTTTCTTCTTTACATATTTCCACGTCAAACAACCCCCCCATAAGAGAGACTGCCGCTTCTTGTTTAGCACTCCGTGGCTTATTTGGGAAGGGGGGCCCGACGGAGACCAACGAATAGTCCTTTATAATCCTGTTCATCTCACTTTTTTTTCCACTGAGTGAATGGGTTCGCTATGGACCAACATCCCCATCCCCAAAGCACAATATACTTTATCGTAGACTTTTATATGTATTGAGTGTGCAACACATGTACAGTGCTGATGTGTCCGCTGTCAAGACGTGTACATATGTATCGTTGGTGTGTTGTACAGCCGATCAGAGTTGTAGTGGTGTAGATGACAACACGATTGTGTGGCGAACATTATGCTCATCTCTTAAACAATGACACTCGCTAGTTAGGGCTTACATGTTGGCATGATCATCATTCATGTTACACAAGCACACGTGGGGATCTTATTGCTATTTCAAAAACCATTAAATTGTTTTAAACGCCGAAACAAAACTACATGTGTGGTGCCCGGATTGAAAGTAAAATAACATGAACATGCAGTACAGAAGAAAATGTACACAACCCCCTTCCAGCAACCAAAAGGAAAAAGAAGCAAACAGGACCAAGCTCCATCGCTTTCATGCACAGAAATCGTAAAAAAGACGCCCAACCCAAATCATGACTGACGCTCACTATCGCCTGTAGTAGAAGGTATCTACGCCACCGGCTTTCTAGTACGGGTGGACTGGCGCGTGGGCTTTGCCGGAGCCTTGGAGGTCTTGGCTCTCGACTTTCTAGGCGTAGGCGGGGGCTGAGCCTCATCTTCAACTTGCTCCACGGGCTGCTCGACGACCTCGGGCACAACCTCCTTCTCCTCAACAGGCGTCTCAATCGCCTTAGGGGCCTCCTCCTCAATAGCAGCAGGGGCGGTTCCTGGCGCCGGCGCGTTCTTGACAATGGTGGGCTTGAAGCTGTAGCCGAGAGCCTTGAGCTTCTTGGCCTTTAAGGCACGCTTCTCGTTCTCCTGTGCAACCTTCTTGGCCCATACGCTCTCGCTCTTGGGCTTCTGAAGAGTAAGACCCTCCATCTTGTTGTAGGGGATCTTCTTGTAACGTCTGTTGGCACCCTTCCACATGTCGACGTGCAGCTTCTCCGAGGGGATGACCTTGCACTTAAGGAGGTGGCCGAACAGGAGGTAGTTGTCCATGGTCTTGGCAACAATCTCGGCAGTAGAGCCCTCAGCGAACTCAATGAAGGCGAAGTGCTTGGAGGCACCGGTGCGCTTGTTGCGCGACATGCGCAGGCGCAGAATAGTACCGAACTGCGAGAAGTACTGCTTCATCTCGTTCTCGTAGAAACCGTGGGGAACACGGCCAATGTAGACGACACCGGGCTTCTCCTTACCACCAGCGGCGTTCTTCTTGCCCTTAGGGGTGGGGATGGTGCCAACGTCCTGGCCAGCAGTGAAGGTCGAGACATCCTTGGAGTTGTTCTCGGGGTCCAGGTCAGCAGCCAGAGCCTGGAGCTCAGCGTCAACCTCCTGCTCAGCATCTTCGTCCTGGATGGCGATCTCGCCCATAGGCTCCTCGGTGATATCCATAGGCTCGGGCGACGCGACCTTGATGACCTTCTTGGACTTCTTGGGCGTGGGCTTGGCAGACTTGGGAGTGTCGGCCTTGGGGGTGGCGGTCTTAGGAGTGGCGGTCTTAGGGGTAGCGGCCTTGGGGGTAGCCTCCTTCTTGGGGGTATCCTCGGTCTTGGGAGTAGCGGTCTTCTTAGGGGTGGTGGAGGACTTCTTGGGAGTAGCGGAGGCCTTCTTGGGGGTAGACTTGGACTTCTTGGTGGCAACGGGGGAAGACTCGTCGTCAGCTGTTGAAATGACGTCGCAAGTTAGTTTTGAGAGCGACTTTAAGACATTGAGTTTAGCCAGTCTATAGACTTAGCTGTTAAACATAGCGACGAACCTTTGCGCTTGCTCTTGGAAGCAGACTTGGGGGTAGCGGGTGCAACCTGCTCGTCGCCGGCAGAGATGCCTATCAAGCGATGAAAAGTCAGTATTTTACAACAAACAAGGAACGATAACTCTCTGGGACAAACTCACTCTTGCGCGTTCTCAATTGGGGGGCCATTTTGTATTTTGTGTGGGTTGAAGATTATATATGAAATATGTTCTCTCCAGTGCTTAACAAGCCAAAGTACTCGATTCTAACTAAACTTTTTTTGGCCAGGATAAAATATTCCTTCACCGCTCTGGCAGAAATTATGCCCCACTCACTGTTGCGACAGGATAACGACGTTTTTTTAGTCTTGGTTGAACGGGCTCAAAAGCGTGGCAAGATAAAGAAAACAATGAATTAGAGTCAATACTTCGAAACTCCTTTCAATTGAAAATCACATGTGCACTTAATCAGTTAACTAAATAAACTGTTGTTTCTAGCCAACACATGATTTGACATGTTGGAATCCCACCAAAACCTCATACTTAAGACACAAAACAATAGGAGTAAAGTTAAAGTCACTTCACTTCTTGTGCAACATGGACCATTTAAATCCAACCGCCGCCTAGAAAACTGTGGGAATTTCAAACGGAAATCCGCTGATCTGTTCGGTACAATACCAACAATGATTTCCTCGATCAACCGTACAGAACGATAGTCATCCAGGATTGAAGTATCAACGCATTGGGCAAACCCGGCTAAAGTTGTCCCTCAATAATATTAGCATGGGTTGTATAACCCTACCGTTTACGTTCACGCCAAGCCATGTTGAAATCAGATTTTCAGGTATGATTCTCCTAATTCAGTAAACAATGAATCTGTTCATACGAGCTAGGGTTATCAACGACTTGTCAAACTGGTTAAAGTGAACTTCCTTTTCACTTATCCATGAAACTTAATTCTGTTCCTGGATAGACTTATTAGTGTTTCAAGTCAACCTTATCATGAATATAAAGTTCACACTTTTTGAAGTATGTAGTTCTTTTGTAAGTATATACATTCTTCAGGGACGTGACATTCGGCAAGCTACTGGCCGGCATCCTGAACCAAGAACATCACGAACTTAAAGATTTCCATGGTTCTGTGTATGGATTAACCATCAAGTTTGTAACTGCAGGTGCAAGTGTCAAGTGATTGGATTTATTGACAAACAATCCTTCTCATCTGACACAATGTAACTGTAATTCATTTTTTTCTCATGGTTGTCATTGTCTACACAGTGAGTTCAAGAACATCCATGATTCCGGGGTGTGTTTCACTCATGTTCGAAACGTTACAGGTAGCTCACCAAAGCACACACTGTGCTTTAAGACAAGAAACTTATTAGTTTACACAGTAAGAACATTTATAGTTTTTACTGTCTAACTTATAAAGACAACCTTATTCAGAAGGCTGTTCTGGAATATTACCATGTTGAAACGGGAGACCTTATACATACGATCCCGTAATCGGAAAACTGCGAATTTTGAGTGTCATGCTGTTGAGTTTTCAGTTCACGGGCTTAGACCTTGATGATTCAGCAAGATACTCAAAAAGCGTGTTAATAGGTCTGTGAAAAAATCACAGGGCAAACACAGGTCTTTGTTACCCTATAATAGACATAGTGGATATTGGGTCACGGATACTTTCATTTTGCTAGCTAGGGCCCTCAGTTAGGCGGAAGAATCTCGGTTGACAGACTCTTTGACCATAGAATGCAGTCTGGATCTCTTTTGTTCATGATGATTCAATATGCAGCATAACTTCCTGTCTATAACCGCTCACTCTTCATCGCCACACTTGTCTCGGTTTTCAAAGATACTCATTAAGCTGTAAAGACGAGACTTTGGGCGTCGGAACTCCATCAAGTAGTAGTAAGAAACGGCTCCCTCACCGGAGTCACCTCTCTCCGGGCCCTTTTCACAGTTGCTTCACACAAAAATCGTGGATACTTCTGAGGCGATCAATCGTTTCAGTCCTTCATAAGGGGGTTTTCATAACTCCCCCACTAACCGCCAGGCCCTGCGACTCGCCGGATTGGTCAATGCAAAAACCCCAACAGTGCTAAAATGCCGTTAAGCTTTTCCGATCTCCTCCTCTATGCTAACTTTATCTAAGTAGTGCGCTACGAGCAATAGGCTATCCGAATCCCCCGTGTGGTTTATTCATAAGCAGCTTGCTTGAGAAACCCTGCATGTCGATGATACACGTACCCCTGCCGGAATATCCTCGACCCGGGCTGCCAAGTGCAAAGACCGCTTCGTTCGTCCCTGGATGTTTCTCGTTGCTGAGTCCATGGGCTTCCGGGCCAACCCTGAGACAGGGACAGTGTACATGCGGATAAGCTCGTTTCCACTGCCAAGTGACTGAGCGTGAACGGCATCTCATTGACGATATAAGGACGTTCGTCCACGGCCCCCCGTTAGCTATACTAATTCCTCTTTCTTTCCTTTTTTGTTTTTGTTCTTCATCTCTTGTCCAAGAATCATAGTGTGTTGCTTGTCACTCACCTCACCTTTCCCTTCTCTCCTTTTCTTTTATTTAATTTTCAATTCTCATCGAGTCCGGCACTCACTCCCGTTTTCAACAATATTACCATCTTTTTGATAAAGAACAAATCCCATAAACCACAAATCAACACATCATAAACCAAAAGCCGGTCCTTTTAGCAACACCTTCTTTAGTATATTCGCCATCTTAATACTTTCATCACAATGAAGTTCTCTCTGTCCACCCTTCTCTTGGCGGCTTCCATCGCCGAGCCTGTATTCGCCAAGTCGGCTGCTACCAAGTTTCCCACTATCAAGCGTGACTCCGGTCTTACCGAACCCAGAAGTGACAAGTCGCTTTCTAACCTTCTGTCCAACGCCGTCTCCAATAACCCCGTCATTGTTGTCCTTTGGTCTTTCGCCGGTGGTAACGCTGTGACTTCCACTGTTGGTTCCACTTTGACCGTCACCCAGACTGTCAGTGTTCCCGGAAAGGCTGTCGCTACCAGTGCCTCCACCACCACTACTGCCGCCAACAAGGATGCCGCCGCCACTACCACCGCTGCTACTTCTACTGCCCAGCTTGGTGGTACCGGTGTCAGCAGTCTGCCTGCCGGTGCTACCCACACCGTCGTTGTTGGTGGTAGCCAAGGTCTTTCTTACTTCCCCCAGTCTGTCAACGCTTCTGTCGGTGATATCATTCAGTTCCAGTTCTTGTCTCAGAACCACACTGTCACCCAGTCTACTTTCGACGAACCTTGCAAGCCTCTGGCTGGTGGTTTGAACTCAGGCTTCATGCCCAACGTCAACAACACTGTCGTCCCCGCTCCCGCCATGGCCATGCAGGTTATGACTTCGTCCCCTCTCTGTAAGTTCCAATGTATTTCACTACCTTCATATGTTCATCTCACTAACGCATTTCTCAGGGATGTACTGTGCTCAGGGTAACCACTGCGGTCGTGGTATGGTCTTCTCCATCAACCCCACCGCCGCCAAGACCCACGCTCAGTTCCAGGCTATCGCTATCAACAGCACCGGTAAGGGTCTTACCGGCTCCGGTATCACCGGTGGTACCGCTGCTGCCCCCGCTGCTCCCGCCGCCACCTCTGCTACCCCCACCACTATTGCCGCTCCCTCGAGCGTCAACAACGGTGTCGTCACTGGCACTGGTACTCTTCAGGCTGATGGCTCTTGCTTGTGCTCTGTCCAGTGTGCTGCTGGTTCTTTCCCCGTTGCTGCCCAGGGCATTGACTCCTTCGGTGGTGTCAGTGGTAAGTTTTGATGTCTCTTATATTCCTTTTTGAACAGTTTCTAACCTTCATCATTTTCAGGCTCCATTCCCATGGCCCAGGTTGCCGGTGTCAAGCCGGCTGCCCGCCGTGTCCGCCGCCACTTCTGGTAAAGCGGTACTCTTCGGTGAGAGGTTAAGAAGTTAGTTTCTTTTTGGTGTGGGCGTTATTACGAAAGGATAGGCTATATTTTGTGTTTGGCTATGATATCCGAGCTCTTTATGACTTGTTGCTTATATCGAGTTTTTTTTTCCTCTTTTTGATTTCTTTGGGCCTTGTTTTTCCTTCTGTAGATTTTTGTTTCATTTGTATGAGTCTTTGAGTTATCATGATTACTTAACCTTTATGTTCTGTGTCGTGGCCACAAGTGTTGATGTGTTTGCTAGGTTAGCATGTGGCGCATGTGTTTCATCAAACTGTCGTGTTATTCTACAGTCGGATCATTGAAATTCCGGTATGTTCATAGAGATTCTGTGGTCCGTGCTACATACTGTTTCTGCCTTTAAGTTTATATGCGAAGAACAGGCGTGATGGATTCGAGTTGATAGTGAACTACTATGTTTGAATTGAAATATCGTTATCATTAACACGTCTCATCAATACTTATTCTAAGGTCGAGAGTCACATTCCCATGACTTCAAACATTGGGTGATGTTAGAGAGTCTGCTGAGTTCAACTGCCAACCAAAGATGAACATTCAAACGTATGGATGTGACTGTATCTGCCAGAGAATACCAATACTACCTATGGAGGCTCAACTACCAAAACGCCACTATGCATCAACCAGCCAATAGCAAGTCTTATTTGCCTTCGGCCGCCTTGCGTGCCTCAGCTGCAACCAGAAATTGTATTAGCACACTGATAGTTTAATAACACTAGACACGTTAAACTTACCAGCAGCTTGCTTCTTGCGCATGATCTCAGCAGCAGACTCTTTGGCGCGCTGCATCTCCGAACCGGACTGGGTGGTCTTACTCTTCTATTCAACGAGAAAAAAACAGATCCTTCGTTAGTGACAAACTCCGACTGACTCGTGTTGTATGTATGGATGAACTGAGAAAACTTACCACACCAGCCTGTTTCTTCAAGTTGGCCTCACGAGCCTTGTCACGTTGGTTACCACGGGCCATTATGAATTATTGAGTGAGGTATGGAGAGATGTGATTGAGAAAACAGCTTCCTGAAGTGAGTTTTGCAATACAAAAGAAAGAGAGAGAAGAAAACAAAGAGCAGTCAGAGAATGTGGGACGAAGCTCATCATGGCTGATGAGAAATAGCAGGGGTCATATCCCTAAAGGAACCCTAATTTATAAACATATACGAGGCTACGGGATTGAATTACTCACCGTACCTCTTAGGATATAAAGCCATTCTTTCATACTTGGGTGATGGCTGCAAATTGTTGGGAGAGGAAACCTACACATACGGTACGACACGGGAGAAATTCTTGACTGTGTCTGACCGAAAATAAAGGTGGTCTGACAGTTATAAACCCTACGGATGGTTAGAGTAACACTTGACGTGTTGTCGTATGCTACATGTTATGCTTGTTATTAGGGACTGTTTCACTGTCCTATCTTGTTCATTCACTTGTACTACGAGGGAATCCCAGGCCCCTGTGCGTCTAGCCAGTCTTTCCGTCGCCAAGTCGCACCGCTGGCTAAGTTAGTCTTTAAGCGCCCAGGCTGAAAATCCTGGCCTATGTCTAATGTTTTTGCGCGACGACTCTTACGATCGAACCTATAGGACCGCGCCATTCGCTAGATCTTTTTGTGCATCGGTAGATAGCCGGTGCTAAGAGCTTATTTTTGGAGAGCGCGGCTGTTATGGCACTGCCAGGGGCATCTGCCTATAAGCCTGTAGAGTGACATTCTCATATGTGATTGCACTTTTTGACAGAATATTTGGTACTGGCAACTTGCTGCATCATCACAGTATTAAGGAGGGTTAGTAAATGCTCTAAACCCATTAGCACAAGATTCGGAACTGTAGATCCCGCAAGTCATAGTTCTCTACCAAACAATCTTTTCATGCTTCAGAAAACTACCACAATTCTCACTTACACACCCCGGCCAAATCCACAGGATCTTCCGGTACCCAGGTACAGACAGGTTCTCTGTAATTGATTGGTTCACATTAACCACCGCCTCTAATCCACAAAACCCGAAACATGCTGTACGCCCCAGAAAAAGCAACCGCCGTACCGCCCGCTCACATTCCCCGCCCTGTATTCTCACGTTAACTAAGCCCGGTCAACACTAGGCCTTTCTTTTTTGGGTGAGCCATAGCTAACGAGCCAGCACCATGTCTCACGTCGTATCGGGGGCTTTCTGCTGGCGGCTTGCATATATCAAGCTAGTTTTGTACGAACGTCATATGTCGATGGCCGAGTGGCTGATGGACGCGAAGCGGTTGTTCTATTAGGCCTGAGTATATATATAACTATCATTCATGAATATATCCCACTTATGTTCTGGACTCTTTACTTTTCTTTTTGACTTTGTTGGTACTGCGTTTCATCTATTTTTCTTTGCAATTCACTTCTTCTCATAATCGTCCGGCACGGTATCCCATTGCTCTTTCATTTCTTTATCTTCATTTCTTGTCCTATTCGACTAGACAACAGATTCTCTTTGTCCAGAAATAAACTTTGCACTATAAACAGAGTTTAACAAAGACTGTAAACTAACAAAAGTTGACTATCTCTTTGTCTATAGAACATCTGCTTAGTAACCGTGACTTCCTTATACTAAGATCTCATATAGATATTGCCATATTAGGAAGTTGTCGTTCTCTGTTTAGCCCTTTACGCAGCACAACAGCCGCGTGCGAATAGAAAGGAATTTTCACTTCTTTCATCATCGCAACCTTATTCATGAGAATTTAAAACCACACGGCCGTCTTGTCCTAGTTGGATTTCATTTTCTTCTGTTCTTCCTATTTTCTTGTTGAATCATATATCAACTTGGTCTTTTTCCATTCCCATCTTTGCTTTGCATCTTCGCTTCTTGGACGTTCTTCTTGCTCGAAAGTAGAACACCATTCGATTCTTTACCTCCATCTTCTTCTTCGTTTCCTAGCATTTCATCGGTTTCCTGGCTGGTCCAGTCTTGCCTCTCATCCAATACTACTTCGGTACGTCTTTTCTTTTCTGGTTGAGTACCCTACCCCACTCGCAGTGACTAACCAACGATATCTTACTGTCTTGTAGCATAATCAGTTCGACATTGCACTTTTCACAGACTTCATTGTCGATACACAGCTTCATTCGCACACATCAACTCTCTCGATACATACGAAACACATAATCGTACAAATCCCGCCACCATGCTTCGACTTTCGCCCGATAGTTCCCTATGGAACTCTGGCCATTTGTTGTTGAATGTTATTCGCGCCTGCACTATTGTTGCTCTGGTCTGCATTTCAGCTTCTAGCTGGGTTATGGTCGTAATGACCGACAAGAACACGGCTTTCTTCTTCTTCGACGCCGTCTCGCAGATCTTTGCCTCTACTATTAGCATGTTCCTCATAGTTTCCGAAATCGGCATTTTCCGCAAGTTCTACGCTACTACTTGGCCCGTCTTTTCGCCCCGCCATGGGCTTACCTGGCTTGGTAGCGCGACTGCTATGATCTCCTGCCATGTCCTGGGTTCTCTTAACAATGAATCCCTCTCCCAAGATGCCATTGGAATGCCCTTATGGCGTCTCATCATGGCTTCTGGGATTCTTGGCCTACTCTTTGGTCTAATCAACATCGTGGCAAGTATACTGTTCCAGGACCGCGATAATGATATCAACGCGCGTAATATCCGCTCCGATGGGACACTTGCTGGCGTTACTCCCGCCCCCTATGCCGGTTCATACGCTTCATCGGCTC